>JAXQQM020086406.1:0-172500 GCA_034641835.2 Pinus albicaulis
GAATCACTAGTTGAGGGTTGCAAAGATTTGGTCTTTGAAAGCCATGGTTTGATTTTTTTTTGTTATTCCATGAGATCCCACATTCACACTTGGAATTTTGCATGAGGGTGATTGGATCAAAGAAATATTTGGTTCAACCCAATCTATGGTTGGGTGGTACGCGGAAGTCCCTAACCTGGTTGCATTTTTCATATGTTAATAGAGCTCTTTTTCTCCTGTATTTTATGTGTAAATGTACTTGTTATTATGTGATCTTAATGGTTATTGTATTATTGTTATTATGTTGGTTACAAGCATGGTTTATGGAAAACTTGAGTTATGGCTCTCATCATGTTTTGATTAGTAAATGAAATTTTAATGAATGCATGACCTAATATATGGCATTGCAATTATAATGAGGAGGCATCAATCCTTCTTGATAAATCCCAGATAAGTATGAAGTCCCTATGTTCAGATGTGTTTATATGACCTATAGATTACATTTTGATGATGTGTTTGACATAATGTCTATCATGGCTAGGCCTTTTTAGATCAGGTCCTTATTCAAGTTTTGGATTAGAGGCCTTGTAATTTTGTTATTTATCCTTTCTAAGAGTTTCATCAAGTTATGGGTAGAGACTTGAGTAAAGTGGCTCAGAATCCAGGGTCAATGGCACATAACTGCCTAAAAAAGGTTGAAGTCGCATGGATGCCTTATTGTGCATGTGACTGGAAGCTTTCAATCACATGGAGGGCTTGTCATCAGTGCAGCTGGGGCTCCATATTAGAAAATGAACAAGTTGTCTCAGGGTTTGGATACCTACAAGAGTTGGATGTCTACTCAAGGTTCTGTAGCATCCAAGGAAGGTTAGATTGGTCTTTTCTTGTCGGTTCCACTTCCTTAACTATACTTGGGGATTTGAATCATATCATAGTAGCTCTTTGTCACATTTTTACCCCGATATACCGGTTAGCTTGGGTAAATGTGAGAGGAGGACGTTACCAGGTGGTATCAGAGCGGGTTTCGTTCTCTTTGGGTGGTGTCTAGTTTCCATTATATTTGTGTGATATATGATACCACAGGGTGGTATCATAACATGGTTTCGTTCTCCTTGGGTGATGTATGGTTTCCCTTTCACTTTGGATGAATGTGTTGTCATGCATACATGTCGATTGCATATGTGTTTATTATGCTTGTGGTCTATGTGTTTGTTATGTATGCATGGTAAGGGACATTGTTGTCGTCATATTTTCATGCAAAAGTTGATGAGGTTATTGTTGGGATGTGTTCGTGATCTGAAATTATTGTATTAGTTTTGTTGTGCTAAGGGTATTTCAGATTTAAAAACATGTGTATAATTGGTTCATTAGTTTGCATGAGGATTAAGGATTTTTTCCATGAATTATAGATGAAGTTTAGTGAATTAGAAGCATAAAATAAGTATAAATAACATTGAACAATAGTGTAAAATAGATAAATAAGTCACCACATGAAGTTTACACATCAGGCATGATGAAGCAGTTCACCCCTCCTGGGCTACATCTGCTAGTCCAGTTCCCAATGACTTGTCCATCCTTCATTATGCTCAAAATTTTGCTATTACATGTAGTTACAGTGATCTAATGGTTTTTTTCTCTGCACCAATGGCTTTAGAATGCTCCAATTAGTAAAAATTTACTCTTCATTCACTCAGAATGGTAAAAAATTGAGCCTCCTACACTTTTTCCCAATATCTCCTAGGAAAACTCTACTAAATGTGGACACTCCAGTTAGCCGGAATTAAATTAGGGCTGACTGCCAAATTTGGTGTGCCCCTATCTGCTCCACCTATTAAGGCACGCATTAAACATTATAGTTAGGGTGGTGGCCACATGCGCACCCCCAACCGTTAAGTGGCTTGACCGGAACACAACGAAATACAATTGCAGAGTTTATTTACATACATACGTGAAGCAACCAACAACGCTCTTTATAACAGAACACACATAACCTTAAATAGCTTTACATGCATGTGGAATAGGGTTCTCGAGTCCCACAACATGCCAACCAATCACATCACATTGCAATTGCTCACCTAGAAGTTTACAACTCTACCAATATCGATAAACCATAACTCTTGCGAAGTGCGCTCTTGCGTAATGCCAACACATGGCATTCCCTCGTCACATCACAAATTTAAAATATTACCGTGTCGCAACTAATTTTCCTTTCTAACTCTTAACGATATCCGCTAATATTTTTGAAATGCGACATCGTGACTCGTCTTCCACCATTGATCTGCGTTCGATCTAACGGTCCTCACCTACTCACCCCTCTTCACATCGAAAATTATATGGTTTAGTTGCGATTTCATCCTAACCATCGATCTATTTCCTTTCATATATGTGACCTAATCTTTTCCTTTCATTCTTTACTCCTCTTCATTCTGCAGCTTTATCTCCATATCCGTTCGTCCTTCACTCAAAAACATGTTGATGGATTCTGCCATATTCGATCAAAACGCAATATCTTCCTCATACGACATCAATTTTTCAAACCCTTCACGGCACCGGAATCAGGAAGCCGAGATCTATGCAACCATCTTGGTTTCAATCTAATCCTGTAACTTTGAATTTTGAGCAAAATTTATGAACTCTTGATCATTCCTCCCCATTGGGAAGCTTTTGGACCCCAAAAGGCTTGATTACTAGTTCAGTAGATGAGGGTACATCTCCCTCACCTTTCCAATCTCCATCCATTTTTCCTTGCTTGGTTTAGTGCCTTTGAGCCCAACTCGAAGGTAGTCAACACTTTCCCTCTTTGATGCTCTTGTCCTCGTGTCAAGAATTATATCTTCTTTGAGCTCATCCAGAAATTATGGCGAGAAATATTCAATATAAGGTAACTGAACATCACTTCCTTGATCATCGATCAAAGGAGGCTCATACAAACGTAAGTTTTCAACATTAAAAACTGAATACATTTTCATGTTAGAAGGAAAATCAAGTTGGAATGCATTATTACCAAATTTGTTATGATCTTAGAAGGACCATAGTGAATGGGTTTGAGTTTTTTACCTTCCCCTTGCATCCTTTCTTTGATAATGTGCAACCATACCTCATCTCCCTTTTGAAATGTGTGATCAACCCAGTGTTTGTCATGCCTCTCTTTGTATTTGCTTTGACTTTTCTCAAGCTGTTCTTGAACTTTTTGATGTATCATCTGAATTTTCTCAATGAACTTTCGAGCCTTATCAATATCACTATGGCCATCAATTGCAACATCCTTCCAAAAGATGAAGTATAACGGCGATTTTGGAAAATACCCAAAGCATGCTTGAAAAGGTGAGGTTTGTGTTGAAGAGTGCTTTGCCCGGTTGTAAGTGTGTTGAATATAATGAAGTTGTTCATCCCACAACTTAGGATGTTTACTGCAATATCCTTTCAATAGATGCACAACTGTTATGTTCACCACTTTGGTTTTTCCATCTGTTTGTGGATGAGAAGTGGTACTCTTTTTCAATTTTGTGTCCATCATTCTCCATAGATTTGACCAAAAATTCCCAATGAACCTGGAATCCCTGTCACTAACAATAGAAGTGGGAAATCCAAAATGAACCCAAAAATTTTAAAAATAAAGTTCAGCAGTATGTTCAGTAGTAATGGTCTTCTTACATGGCATAAGTATACACATTTTACTGAATCTATCCACAACTACAAAAATATAATCATGTTACTTTCTTGACATAGGTAGACCTCCAACAAAGTCCGTGGAGACTCTCTCCCATGGCCTTGATGGTACCAGTAATGACGTGTACAATCTAAGCTTCCCATTACTAGGCTTACTTGTTTCACACATAGAACAACCTCTTATAAAATGTGACACACTATCTATCATGCGAGGCCAATAACAATACCTCTGTAGATGCGCCACTATTTTTCTTACCCCAAAGTGTCTAGCAAGAAGAGAAGAACGAGCTTCTCTCATGACACTTAGCCTCTCTCCTTGTGGAATACATAGCTTTTCCAAATGAAACATCAAATTTTCATGCATGTGATAATCTCTTTCTTCAACTTGATTCCCTTCACTCAAACTAGCATACACATATTTGAAATCAACGTCATGTGAATATTTTTCTATGTAACTCTCATTTACAACAGAATCATTTTTGAGTAAAGTAGAAGCACTAATGATTGGTCTCGAAAGAATATCTGTAAATTTATTGAATATACCTTTTTTGTACCTTATAACCAAGTGAAATTGTTGAAGAAATCCCATCCACCTGAAATGTCTTGATTGCTGCAATTTTGTTGGCAACTGCAAGTAATGTAATGGTTGGTAATCGGTGTGTACAGTAGTCTCTTTACCCATCAAGTAGTGTTTCCACTTCTTGAAAATTTCTACCAATGCATATAGTTCTTTGTTATATGTAGGATAATTAGTCACAACACCATTAAAAGTTTATAAATGAAAGGCAATAGGCTTACCATGCTGCAAAAGGTCTACGCCCATGGCATAGTCACTAGCATTAGTTTGTATCTCGAATGGTTGTCTAAAATTTGGTAGTGAAAGGACTGGAGCTGAACAAATGTTTTCTTTTAAAGCTTCGAAATCTTGTTGTTGTTTTCCTCCCCATTGGAAGCCTTTCTTCACACTTGTCACTGCATGCATAGGATCTGTGATGGAAGGAAAGTTAGCAATAAATTTCCTCCAATATTGAGCTGCACCTAAGAAAATTCTTACCTCGGTAACTATTTTGGATGTGGACCAATTCACAATGGCCTCCACTTTAGAAGGATCAATCCTCAATTCTCCTCCTCCTACAATATGTCCCAAATAGACCAAAGAAGTCCTTCCAGACTCACATTTTGACATCTTAAGAAACAATTTCTCTTTCTTCAAAATATCAAGCACTTTATTTACATGCAAGGCATGATCTTCTCTTGTTTTGCTGAAAATCAAAATTTCATCTAAGTACACAATAACAAAGTCATCAAGGAATGGTCACAAAACATTATCCATAACTCGCATAAAATTTTTCGGTGCATTACATAAACCAAAAGACATAACTAGCCACTCAAAGAGTCCTTGTTTGGTTTTGAATGTAGTTTTCCATATATCACTTTATGCAATTCTTACTTGATGATATACACTTCGTAAATATAACTTAGTAAAAAACTTTGCTTCTTTCATCTGATCAAGAAAATAATTTATTCTTGGGAGTGGGTAACGATTTTTTACCGTAATTTTATTCAAAGCTCAAAAATCTACACAAATGCGCCAAGTCCCATATTTCTTTGGTATCAAGATTATGGGTGAACTGCATGGTGAGGTGCTTGGCCTTATGATACCTTTATCCAACATCTCTTTGAATTGCCTCTTTATTTGATCATTCTCCATTATCGACATGCGATACATACCGACGTTTGGAAGAGGACAATCCTGCTGCAACTGAATCTCATGTTGAATTTCTCTTTTTGGAGGCAATCTTGTTGGCTCCTGAAACATCTCATGATGCCCAATAACCACATCATATAATTATGATTTCAACTTAGGATCACATCCCTCAAAATATTCATGATTAACATCAGCTTTGGGCTTAATCATAAGAAGAACAAAATTCTTACTTGAATTTACCAACCTCTTTACCTGTCCAGCATTTACCAAAGCAATATTTGTCTTCTTGCGGTGTGCTCTAGCAATGAACTCCTTGCCATATTTGAATAAATGATACGTGTTCTCATGGCGATAGAATATCTCCTTCCCGTCATACAAGTAAGGACTCCCTAATACAATACCAGTTATGTCAAGCAGAACCACATCTAATTCAACTGTGTCAACAAGGCTTGCAGTGATTGCAAACCTCAATATACATTTCCATGTAACCTGTAGATTTGCATCCTTACAAATCCAACCCAATGGATATTGTTTTGGATGTGGTATGGTCTCAAGGTTAATTTTTTTTACCAAATATTCAGAGATTAAGTTTTCTAGAGACCCACCATCAAACAGTGTGTCAATCTTGGTATGCTTGGATATGACCCTCACATGAAACAATTCTATCCTTTATTCTTCATTTGGAGTGTTTATGTGACAGTTTGATGTACTGGTACTGGGTTTAGTTTCAATTTCTTTTCCCTTAATGTTATTCAATCCCATGGCTGTAATTGTAGTCTCATCACCTGAATCAGACCCTAAGTCATGTTGAGCTGTAGCGGTAGTTTTCTGTTTCCCTTTTTTATTGGGTTTCTTTGGCCTCAATTCTGGATGTAATTTCCAATAATGAGTTTCATCATGGCCTTATTTTGAAAAATGTTTACAAGTCACTTTTTCTCCCTCTTTCTTAACAGATGCATTCCATTTTTTTTACCTTTTGGGGTTTTCTCCTTGGCTTTACCCTTAAAATGTTTCTTCCTACCCTCTTCAGGAATGTTCTTCCCTCTAGCTTCTAGATGTGTGGCCTGACCACAAACTTCATCTAGACTGGTGGGGTCGAACATGAGAATAGTATGTTTTAGGTAGCTATGTAAGCCTTATATGTACTTTAGCAAAGTGTCTTGGCTCTGCAAATCCACCCCTAATAAAAGAACTCTTATCCTAAATTCCTGGGTGTATTCTTGCACATTTTGTCCCTTTAACTGCCTAAAGTTCTGCCAATTCATGATTTCTTTTTGCATATGAGCTAATGGATAAATTGTCATTTAATAGCAGAAATAAAATCTGACCATGATAGAATAATATTACCATGTTTCTTGATTTCCTCCTGTGTCTTGGCTTCCCACCAAACAAGTGCTACATCTTCCATTCTCAAAGAAGCTAATTGAATTTTTGTATCATCATCTTGAAGGTTTTGTATTCTTAAATAGACCTCCAATTGCCGAATCCAATTATCTAGCTTGTCTGCATTTACTTCACCATTAAACATTGGCTAACATCAAGTTTTAATAAAGGAGATTTACCAGTGCTCTTGTTCTTGTGTGGCTAATGTAATAAAGAAGAGGTAGAAGATGATGATGATGATGATGAGGGTGAAGATGGTGGCTCTCCATTCCCTCCATTTTGTTGGGTGTGGAACCTGAGTATCTTGTTTACTTTGTATCACAGCATTGGACCCCTATACCTTAAAAGGGGCAGCAACGCCGCCCGTAATTAATCGCTGTTATGGGGGGTCCAGGGGGGGCGGCAACGCTTTTCGGAGCCCCCCACTGGTGGGGGGTTTCGGGGGCAGCGCCCTCGAAGCTAAAAATAGATGTAAAATTGCCTTGTAAAAGTGTATTAATTTCTAGTCAATCTGGGCCGTTCATTAGGCAAATGATCTGACGGTAGAAGTTATGTTTAGTTTAGGGTATTTTTGACCTAGAAGGAAACCCCTTGCTTTTATGAGGGTATTGTATTGTGGCTGTGTATTGTATGTGTATTCTCGTAGCAAGAAAAAGAGAGGGAGACTGTGAGAGAGAACAGAGGATATTACAGCGGATCTGCTGTAGGTTTTGTCTCTTCATTTTGCTGGATAATAGAAAGGAAGGACTGGCTGTTCGGGGTGGACGTAGCCCAAACTGGTTGAACCATGTATATCTGTGTCTCTCTGGTTTTATGTGTTTTGTGTGCTTATATTTTCCGCATATTTTATGTGTTGCATTGCTCTGTAAGATTTAATTTTCTAACACATTTCCTCCATTTCCCTCCTTTGACTTATCTTCATCATGTTGACCTCCTGAAGATCCTTGTCCTTCCTTTTGGAGTTTAGATCCTTCTCCTTCCAGTCTCTCATGCCTTTCTTGATAAATAATTCTAACCATCTCAGTCATGTCAAGAAATTCTTTCCTAAACACTCTTTCTTCTTCCTTAGGGTTAACTTCTTCATGAATTTCTCCTTCCTCATGAGGCATGCTTAATGGAGCTTCTGCTTCTTTAGGAGGTGAATTAGGTGGTGGAGATTGTGGCAATATTTCTCTCCTTTGCTTTGGCTCCTTTTGAGACCCTCCTACTTCCACCATTTTTCCTTCTCCCCTTTTGAGCTTGAGCCTTGTAAGCATCTAAAACTTGAAAATAGTTAAACAATTCTTTGCACTAAATAACACCAGAGAGAAACTCTAGCTCTAATACCATTTGATCTGAAATATTGTATTATTTTTTATGTGCTAAGGGTCTTTCAGTTTTTAAAACATGTGCATAATTGGTTCATTAGTTTGCATGAGGATTAAGGAGTTTCTCCATGAATTATAGATGAACTTAAGTGAATTAGAATCATAAAATAATTCTAAATAACACTGAAAAATAGTGTAAAACAAAGAAATAAGTCACCACATGAAGTTTACATAGCAGACATGATGAAGCAATTCACCCCTCCTGGGCTACATCTACTGGTCCAACTCCCAATGGCTTGTCCATCTTTCATTATGCTCAAAATTTTGCTATTATAGTAGTTACAGTTCTCTAATGGTTTTTTTCTCTACACCAATGGCTTCAGAATGCTCCAATTAGTCAAGAATGACTCTTCATTCACTCAAAATTGTCAAAAATTGAGCCTCCTACACTTTTTCCCAATATCTCCTAGGAAAACTTCGCTAAATGTGGACAACTCCAGTTAACTGGAGTTAAATTAGGGATGACCACCAAATTTGGCATGCCCCTATCCTCTCCACCTATTAAGCCGCGCATCAAACATTACAGTTATGGTGGTGGCCACATGCGCACCCCCAACCATTAAGTGGCTTGACCGGAACACACTAGAATACAATTGCAGAGTGTATTTACATTCATACACGAAGCAACCAACAAAGCTCTTTATAAAAGAATGCACATAACCTTAAATAGCTTTACATACACGTGGAACAGGGTTCTCGGGTCCCACAACATGCCAACCAATCACAGCACATCACAATTGCTCACCCAGAAGTTTACCACTCTACCGATATCGATAAACCATAACTCTTGCGAAGTGCGCTCATGCGCAATGCCAACACATGGCATTCCCTCGTCACATCACAGATTTCAAATATTACTATGTTGCAACCAATTTACCTTGCAAATGCTTAATGATATCTATTAATATTTGTGAAATGCGACATTGCGACTCGTCATCCCTCGTTGATCTGCATCCAATCTAACGATCCTCACCTACTCACCCTTCTTCGCATCGCAAATTATATGGTTTAGTTGCAATGTCAACCTAACCGTCGATCTATTTCCTTTCAGATCTACGATCTAATCCTATTTTTTCATTATTTACTCCTCTTCGTTCTGCAGCTTGATCTCCATATCCATTCGTCCTTCACTCAGAAACCTATTGATGGATTCTACCATATTTGATCAGAATGCAATATCTTCCTCATACGACATCGGTTTTTCGAACCATTCGTGGCGGTGAAATAAGGAAGACGAGATATAAGCAACCATCCTGGCTTCAATCCAATCCTGTAACTTTGAATTTTGAGAAAAAATTATGAACTCCTAATCAGTTCGCTATGAATGTATGAAAATGTTTAAATGTAGTGTTTATGCATGTGTGTCATCCATACGTTTGTTATGAATTATACCCAGTCAGTGTTATAATTGTGGAATTATTCATGGTAACTAGGATAATTGTTAATATGATGTCTATATATTGTATCATTTATGAATTTTTCCAATGAATCATCATGCCTTTTTGTACTTTTCCACTTTAATAATAACATGTGCTCATTGTAGTTTTATGCTAGCATTTTTTCAAACTGAGGGCATGCTTCATTGATTTTTCCATTTTGATGTACTTTACAACCATAGAAGTCCATGAAACCATATTTATTTTACATATTCTCTCATAAGAGTCTTGTGCAACAATTTAATTACCAATTCAACATTAATCTTGCCAGATCCAAAAATACATGTAATTGTTAGCACTACCATCACCAATTTCTAGTTGAGTTGTTTTGACAAATAGTTTGTTACTAGTTGACGTATTTTGAAAAATAGTTTTAGATATATTCTACAAATTTCACTTTTTCACTCTATCTTTAGCCCATATACTAACCAATGTTGAAAAATAGGGGCTAATACCACTTGTAACACCCCCCTAGCTACCTAGATTGGGAAATTTCACTCATAGTGCTACTAGTATCATAATAGCACAATAACGCACATATATAACATAACCAGAAAAACATGAAAACATGCATGAGAATAATAAACAACATAAACAAGTTTGAATGCTCATATGATAAAATGCATCGATAGGATGTGAACCTCCAATTTTCCATCCAACCGTAGACCACATTTTTCCAACTCTCTCAACAAAAAATCACGCCCAAGCTAGGACCATGAGTCCACCATGATAACACCTTACCTAAATCCAGGAATATAACTAGTACCAAATATGAATAACACCATGGTAACAAAAAAAAAACAACCTCTAACCAATATTCTCACATCCCCCATCAACCTATACAACCCAACGTATTTCTCTACATCCATATTCCATTACACAGGGCCATTGCCCTTCTAAGGCATCCAACTATGGCCAACTAGGGATGTCTCAAAGTCATGTGGCTTCCAAGAGTTATAGTTTCCCTCAAGAGTCTCTAGGTACCCTCTAGACACATATAGGGACACCTATCCCTACACTTCTCCCTTTAGGGTTCCAACCCTCGTCAAAGAAACCCAAGGAGAAGTGAACTCATGCTTAAACCCACCTAGGTCAACAATCCAGTGAGAAGAGTAAGTAGTTATCTTGATTGAAGTTTATGGGTAATTACGAAATTAAAATAAGTCAATAGTTGGCTAGAGTAGTTTAATGAATCATTGTCAGGTACACATGCATAGTCAAATTAGACTGGTGGTCAAAAGAGAATTTCTTACAATTGAGAAATGGTTATAAATCTCAAGATTCTTGGGATTTTATCCAATTATATTTAACCACCTATATTGATCTGAGGTGTTTCAAATTAGGGTTTTTCTATTCCTATAAATAGAGAATTTTTTAAGGATGATAAGAGATGATGAAATATGAGATGATGCAAAATGAATGAATTCGTACTAGTTGTGGACTAATGTCAACATTCATTGTAAACTAGTTGTAATATGCAGTTGAGAATATAGGAGTAGTGGAGCTCAAAGATTAGCTAGTTTTCCTAGTTAAGGGTTACAAGGGTAAAATATTTGTGTGTTATGTAATTAATTATGGTCTCTCATTTTTTATTTTCTAATCGTTAAGTTCTCTCAAGATCTTTAAATGTTTATTTTAATTGAGCTTCTAGTCTTGTTCAGATGTCAAGTGAACTTTATTTTGGACTTTTCGTATATGAACTCAAGTACCTTAAGCCCAATATTGTTGAAGTCACAATTTTATTCCATAGTCTATGAAGAGGAGTGGATCATGAAGTGACAATACCTTAATCAAGAATAGGGATCATAAATGTAAGAATAAACTTATTATTTTAGGATGTGGGATATCAAATTGGGCATCTCTATGGAAGATCCAGGAATGGTGATGGAATACCATGGAGGACTTCTCAACCATATCCAAAGATAATTTTAGTTTCTTGGTGTGGAAATCATAGATGAGGTGAGAAAAATGCTTGCTACATTGAGTTGTACTACAACAAAGGATGGTAGTATATAGGCCAAGAAGAAACCAACAAGAGAAGAGACAAGAAGATGGTAGCCATAGAAAAAAAAGCAAGGATCCTAATAGGAAATACAAACATTATGATGTATATGAACGCATAGAAGAGAAGTGTTAGAAACTTCATCTAAAATTACATCCAAAGTGAGTAGAGTCCAAAGGAAAAGTAACAATAGCTACTTAGATGAAAGAAGAAGTGGTGGAAAGCACCTTTGATTTGGATGAAGCCATAGTTTGCACCACATTGTAGCAACCAAAGAAGAGTGGAAATAAATGTGCACTATTCCAAATTAAAGTTCAAAATTTAAAAAAAAAAAAATCCTCTTTCTGATAGTGGTTCCCAATATAATATGGCTTTTGAAACATTAGTTGATGAGATTGATCTAGAAACCTATAATATAGTGTAGTCAATTTAACTAGTATGGTTACAAGGGAAAATTATTATGCTAGAATCACTTGAAGATGTAAAATCAAGTTTTCTATTAGTGATAGTTATGTTGTTGATGTAGAAGGTGAAGTTGCACCATTAGATTCCCATGGAGTGATGATTGGTAGCCCATACTTGTAGGATAGAGATATTATTTTCTATGTGAAAGAAAACAAATTCTACGTGGTCAAGGGTGGTAAGATATACTTTTCCAAAGCACATCAAGATAGAAAGAGAGATATAATGACTCCTATCGCAAAAAAACAAGGGTAGACAAGTAAGAGAGAGGAAACCTTTATCATCAATGGAATGGGATATATAGAGAGGCAAAGGGAGGCTCTATGATTATTTCTCCTTAATGGTCCATCTTTTTGGGACCAAGCACTTGAAAATGGGAAGGTGTGATTTGAATTGGATCCTCCTGTAAATTTCTAATAAGCATGTAATTGTTTACTTTTAATTCATTCTCTCTTTTTCAAAAAATTGGAAGGAGAAATGAACCATTGTGATGTTTCTCCTTCCAAATGAAACCCACTAAAAGAAATGATGGTTGTAGTGAATACCTTAATGAGAAATATGCAAGGGGGAATTGGGAGGATAATAATATTAAAGAAAATCTCAAAAAGGGAAACTTGCTTGAAGATTAACAAATGGAATCAAGGGTCTTGTCAACAAAGAGTGAAGGGGACTTTGAGACATGGCCATTTGCAATTTTTTTATTGTATATTTGTAAGAAGATGTATTTTTGTATAGCTCAGTTCTTTGTATTTATCTCCTAATCATAATAAAAAATGCTCATTAAATGTTTGTTTTCTAGTGTAAAATCTGTGTCAATAGTGGGTTTTATTGTTGTGTTAATAGATATATGATTTTGTTAATGGATAATGTTTGAATGTTTTCTCTAGCTTTTGAAAGTAAATGCAACCACATAACTTTCCTTTAGTCACTATAACATTGATTTTGTTTTTATCTAATTCACTAGAATCATGAAAAATACAATCTTCATTTGTTTATTTGGAGTATTTCATATCATCCATCAACACATGATACAAATGGGTGATTAGTTAAATCATCGAGAATTAGGAGTGTGGAATATTTAGCTTGTGAGAACTAGAAATATTTTACACACATTTAGGACCCAATCAAAATTTTGTTGATTGCATAAATAAGAGAAAATGATATATATATATATATGGTTAACATCACAACAATTTCGATGAAATAATTGTGAATTACTTCCTTTAAATTCATTATAACGAAAAGATTCACTACATTTGTGTTGTTTCGTTTAAGCTAACCCATGATGCAATCGACCTTCCATTAGTTACTAAGGGTGATATTACTCACTTATATAGGTAATATCTTTTGTTTATGTGAGTGTGTCCTACCAGTATGGAAAGAGGTGTGAATAGATTTTTAGTAATGATGCAAATGCCTTCAACCTCAAGACTATAATCTCCCGTTCATCCAAATGTTATCTACAAAGGAGAGTTATATCATGTCGTTTGAACTCAACACTAATTTAGCAAGTAAATAGAATCCTTAAGCCCAAATTTGAACCGGGACTAATGCCCATTCAAGTACAATTATCAAATTTAATTAGAGGATCCATGTTAACGATATTGATAAGCCATAGGCCCACCAATTACATATCATTTCTCCACGCTCATCTTTTACTCCTTCCTTTCTGTTTTTGTTTTTCTCTTACAAATTCCGTTTGGGGCTTTACCTTTGGAATGATTAATTGGGTCCCACCACCATCACATCTTATCCTTCGTGTTTTGTTTATTATATCTAGGGTGTCAAGATTCATTATCTGAAACTTATTTTTATTTAGCATTATCTTCTTTAATGGAGTCTTGAGATATGGTATCTCATTGACTTTGGTTCTTATTAATTTTTTATTGTGACCTTTCGAAAATTTTATTACCTAACACATCCTCACTTAGGGATTTGAACTCCCATGTGTTCACATCTCTCTCCTCTTGTAACTTCCCTTCCTTTGGGCTTTCAATTCCTTTTCCATCAACATTCATGATGTTAATTCTATGATGACCTACATTACTTGAACTTGTAAGATTTCGTAATGATGTCATATCATTGCTCGCAAACTTGTATCTATTTTCTCCAAAATCTATTTAGAGATTGAGATCTGAAATGGTTTCATTCTACTTCTTGGACCTCTACAACTTCCCATATTTAGGATCCCTTCCATAAAAAAAATTGAACATTTCCATCCGCTTCTCTTGGTTTCATCTTCCAATTTTTTGGTCTCTATTTTTATTTATTGTACGGCCTTCTTCTTTCAATACCAAACTTGTTCACCTATATTTTCACTCTAAATAATTTACATTTCCTCTTCCTTGGTTGTCATTTATCACATCATCATCATCATCATTATTATTATTATTTCCTTTTCTTTTCTACATCACCAAATTTTATTATATTTTAAAAACTTAAAAATTTACCCCTCAACAGGGAAAATTTTAGGGGCTAATTTTCCATGCTTTTTTTAAAAGAAAATATTCATCAATTTCCATTTTTTCTAAAAATGATTCGCCCATATTTTATAATATATAAATATTTTACCTTAAAATTTGCCAAAAAATTATATAGACTAATATAAAATCATTATAAATCTAAATATTTTTACAAAAATATTTCCAAACATTTTACAATTTGCATATTAGGGACTAGTAAGATTTTCCAAGGTTTCTAAACTTTAACATAAATATCCATCCTTAAAATCTTCCTTGCCCCTGAGCTTCTATCTTGATCTCATTGTTCTACTTATTCTCTATCTCTTTATTTAACTTGATTTTTTAATCGTAATCTCATCTTTACCTATTTTATGTTATTTTCATTAACCACTTTTACTCTCATTAACATTTTATTGATTCTTTGAAGTAAGCCATTTATTCAAAGTGTAATGCTTATATATATGATAAGAAAACAAATACTATAACTTTAAAAACCTAAAATTATATAAAATAAAGAAATAAACTTATACCCACTTTAACAAAATGATCATTCTCCCTTAATATTTTTTTTTTATCAAATTCTATTATTATCATTCATTACATCTTATTGATTAATTAAAAGAAAATAAAAAATTATATACACATGAATACAACTACTTACCTAATATAAATGCAAATTTACTATTTAATGCCACATTAAAAATATGTTTTGTAAAGATTTTCTTAACACACATGCATGAATCTTATAATTTTTCTTTTTAATATGCTGAATCAGTATGTCGTTGTTGGGCGACTTTGTAACAACATAGCGTCCCTCGACCTCTACGGAACCTTAATTGAAATTGTGTAAGATTTACTTTGGCTTAACCTCCTATAATTTGTTCCACGTGATTTTAGAGGGACAATCACCTTGGAAAAGTCAGACCACAACAAATATATACTTTTCTGGTTGCATGGATTACCAAGTCAACCTGCCCTTAAATTGTTTTTTAAGAAAAACGTAGGACCCACGATGAGCAAATTGCTTCGGTGCATCCTCAGTGATTACGAATAGGCGCAGTCTGGTCCTTTTCGCCAGATAATTTGAGTTATTAAATTTGTATAATTTGAGATACATGGAATATGATAGGAAAATCACAAAGTTTGTTTTGGGATAGAATGTATTATTTCATTTTGAAAATAATTAATTCAATTCATAAAGTTTGTTATTATGTAAATGTGTATTTTTAGACTTGACTATATTATCTATTTGATGTTGTCATAATGTGTATTTTCTACTTGTTATCTAGTTTTAGAAATTTAATTTCTTTAATAAAATAAATTTGATTGAAAATGAAATGTAGAGATAATATATATTGTTGTCAATTGAAATGTAATTTTTTTCAAGTTTTTTATTATGGAAAGGTGGCATGAATTGAAAACAAGATCAACTCTTCAAATTTGATCACTAACTGTGATCCCTTGGTCTTATGAATCGAAAGCACAACACATTGCAACCAACACAACATCGTGGAAATCACAGCTCGAATTATTCTCACAGGATTTAGATTTGTGTTCCGTGTAAGCATTTTCTGTGATTAAAAACATTTTAATTATTATAGCCTTATATTTGAATTTGCAAAAGAGTTCCCTTAGGATTTTATGAAAGATAGCAAGCGTTTGTTTTAAGATTGTATTTTCTAGCTAGATTTTGACTCCGGTAAGGGCAATTTTGAGGGTCGTAGAAGTTGATATGCAGTGAATGGAAATCGCCTCTTTCTGGAGGGTATGTTTGCGAAGGCATCAATTGTTTTTTTTTTTCTCACAACACCCCTAGGCGGTGGCTTTGTGCAAAAAAGTTGCTTCCAATAGCAGAAGAGATGACTCTCAGCGACAACCAACTCATGTATGACCTTAGTTCTGCTTTTCCTGTGATTTGGGAATTAAAAGAGGGAAATAATAGAAGATTTGCGTTCGAATACTCTTGAATTTTTTCTCTCCTACTGTCGCTGATATCTTCTTCCAATTTTGCAGTTTTACAAATTAGAAGGTTGTTTATGGGAATTAAAATTCCAGTCGTTGCTTGAAACATTTATAGAAAGGTAGACATAACAAGGAAACATACTTGGGGTTGTAATACTCTTTCTCACCTCTTTGTTTTGTGTTTGGCTATGAAAGGTGTTATGTATAATTTAACTCAATCTTTAATGTCTCTCTCGAAGATGGGGTTACAAAAATCCTTCTTTTTCAAATGTTGTGGAATTAAAGTCAGATATTACCATCACACTCAGTGTGTTGAGAGTTTTCTAGTGATACAAATTTCATATCAATCCCATTTCTCAGTTAAAAGTTATATCCAACAGAAGTTAGACCTATCAGGAAATGCCACCTAGTATCCATGTAATCCCATGTGGCTCTTCCACGTCCTTGCAGGGAATTCCATGTCAACGCATGTTTCCTTGTGTGGGGCCCATATGTAAGGTAGTTCCTCGGCGTAAGGTTCCATAGTGTTTCCATCAACCAAGAAAAATAGGTGGTTTATTAGCTGAGAAATATATGTCTTTGGACCTCCCTCCCCCCCCCCGCCCTGTCCCATTAAATCCAGGTAGACTAGCTAGATCTCGGGGATGAATAGGGATCATTGATCAGTGCCACACCTCGGTCATACTGCCTGAAAATAACGCACCATATAACAGGGGACCCATGGTGGGAAACCCCATGTTGTAATCGTCCCCCACCCCACCATTATTAACTCTCAGGATAACAAGTGGCTCAAGATCAACGTAAATTGTTGATCTAAGCACCTTTTGATTGCACCATCTGAATACTCACACCAATTAATAAAGGTCAACCTAACATGGGGCCAAGCATATTTGACGAATATTCTCTCTTTTGGTGACAATGGACATGAATATGTCTATCTATCGAGTTCTTCTAGTGATGTAACTTCTTGCCACCGTCGCTAGCATCGAAATATTATGTTTTACAATCAGGTGGTGGAAATAGAATAATGGCTCCTTCTTGACCTTTGTGGCATTGCCACATCAGCATAACACAGGGTCCACATCCTCATTTAGTTTATATGTGCCCCCCACATGGTATTTACTAGGACCACGTGGTGTTTCCACATCAACATCAGGCGTAAGTTCCACCACGACCTCCTCCACTAGATTTGAAATAGATTTATGTTATATCCAGATCTAGATCAATTCAAGTGTTCACAATATTGTCTACTAGTGACATGCTCCGAAACTCCACACCCCTGAATTTCACTTGGTTGCAAAAGGAAAATATGGCTTGACGTTTATTCTGAGCACCATAAAGGTGTGCATTTCTTGCCAACCCTAGATCTTGGATTCCTCACATGTTATGCACAAATAAAAAAATCTAATCCCAACCCTATACAAGACCTCTATAATATGGACATACCTTAATCCACATTCGGATCCATGAGAACTTGGATGCAATCTTGACTTCACGAGAAGATATGGCCCTCACAAAAATAATCCGCTAATGCTGAGTCCACCCCTGATGTTCAGTTATAAATTGTGCTTACCACTAAATCTGGTCCAAACTAAATCTAAACTATTTCCAATTCGTTCATGCCTTGTCTATCTGAATGCCAAGATGACTGGATGCATCCAAGACTGATAAGGGAAATCCACCCCCTTGAGTATCCATATACAAATAATAATTGGGGAAAGAAGAATTATCCAACCCAGATACAAAATGCACTAAAGTGGTCAACCTGTCCCTGATGAGTTTAGGATTGAATCTAAGGCTTGTAGATAAGGAAACTCAAGGGAAATATAACAGGATTCCCAAAGGACCAGTGCTTCTACTAAAACATAAAGCTTTCTGAGATAATAGACAGGTCATGAGAACAAGTCATAAAATATGTCGCATCATGTCTAAAAAGGAGTTCAAAGGGTTCCAATAGAATCTAGCTTACCATATATCATAAGCACAATAAAGGACTAGCTCCGAAGGAAAACTACCCCAGCTTAGGCATTCCACTAGGATTGGTTATGTAGATTGGATAGTTCCTCCAATCAGATAAAAATTCTCAATTTCTCAAGTAGCATGCATGCTTGACTTTAAACAATGAATCTTAGAACATTACAACAACGCATACAAGTGTGCATAGACTTTCAATATCATCTCACTATTTATAAACTAAACATTCTCAACATTAACTAGTCCTTTATATAACACTTAACCTATGAAATAAACTATAATTTTTAAGCTCTACAACAGAGTTAAAAATACTAGACCATTAGATAAACTTTGAGGTATAAAATCGGCCTCCTAATTAATATTATAAAATAATAGTGGAAATAATAAAATAATATTAGATTACATCATCAAATTTTAGAGGGAAAAAAGAAAAAACTATTTTTTCAACTCATATTTTTAACTTATCTCTTTATGGTTTTACTCAAATTTTGAGTGGGATTACTCGTCGGATGCATAATTTAATTCCTCTTCCAAGGAGTACTCATGTTACATGCTTTTGATGGACCCTGCTACATGAAAAATGAGAAATACAAGAAAAACTGGATTGCAGTCATGTTTTTCATGTTTTTCTCATTTTTTGTGTAGTAGGGTCCATCAAAAGTATGCAACATGGGTACTCCTTGGATGAGGAATTAAATTTTACATCCAATGAGTGCTCCTACCGAACTTAAGTAAAAGTAGTTTATTTTTTTTTTACTTTTTTACTCCAAAAATGGCTAATCAACCCCCATAGTTGACATCATCATCTTGAATCTTATTGGTTATTTTAAAGTTGAGAAAGTTGATATGCCCATTAATCTCAAGTATTACATTCAACACTAGCAATGCCTAAGTGTTCTCTCTGAAACTCAAAAACAATTATTTCCAATTGTTTGGGGAAGATATCTAATAGTTGATCCCTAGATCCACAAAATTGAAGCAATATGTCACCATTGTTAACAAGCTCACGAGTCAATAGAATTTGACTCGTGAGGTGTGAATATAATTTTTAGTAATTATGCAAATTCCTTCAACCTCAAGACTATAATCTCCCATTCATCCAAATGTTATCTGCAAAGGAGAGTTATAGGATGTAATTTGAACTCAACACTAATGTAGTAAGTAAATAGAATCCTTAAGCCCAAATTTGAACAAGGTACTAGTGCCCATTCAAGTACAATTATCAAATTTAATTTCATAGAGGATCCATGTTAACAAGATGGATAGGCCATATGCCCACCATTTACAAATCACTTCTCCACACTCATCTTTTACTCCTCCTTTTGTGTTTTTCTTTTTCTTTTACAAACTCCATTTGGTGGCTTTACCTTTGGAATGATTCATTGGGCCCCACCACCATTCACTTCTCATTCTTCATGTTTTATTATATCTAGGGTGTCAAGATTCATTATCTAAGACTTATTTTAATTTAACATTGTCTTCTTTAATGGAGTCTTGATATATGATATCTCATTGACTTTGGTTCTTATTAAGTTCTAGTTGTGACCTTTTGAAAATTTTATTATATAACACATCCCCACTTAGGGATTTGAACTCCCATATGTTCACATGTCTCTCCTCTTATAACTTCCCTACCTTTGGGTCCTCAATTCCTTTTCCATCAACATTCTTGATGTCAATTCTATGATGGCCTACATTACTTTTGTTGGGCCTTTGTTTTGGGTAAACTGTTTTTGAGTTTCAGATGGCTAGTTGCGAGAAGATCGAGTGGCAGAGAACCATTACGAAAGGAAGGGAGCCATTGCGAGTTGCAGAGAAGGATCACACCTGTGGTGAATTATAAAAAATTAGCAGCACAGATGTCAAGGACAAGTGATGACGAACAAGCAGAAAGACTCCTAGAGGCAGAGCCAACCGCAGAAGAGAACAAGGAATGCCGGAGTGCAACAGAACAACCAAGCGAAGAAAGGGAGAAAAATGACAGTGCCGATCGGAGGAGATAGATAATCAAGGAAAAGAGAGTTTGCTCGGTGATTTTGGGAGAGAATAGGTTGGGTTTTGTATGATTATATGGAGCTTTGCGAAGCCATGGATGTAATGTGTTGTTTATGTTGAACTCTGCAAAGTCTGACATGAACTGTATTTATCATACGATATAATATATTGAAGTTGTTTTGCGGACCCAAGGATGTGTATGTTGAATAGTTCTTATACGTGATGTATGACTGGTGATTTCAATTTTTTTTAAAGCTTTACTTAATGACTGCTAAATGGTAGTTTATTTCTTGATTAATATGCAATGAGCGTGTTATGCATAATTGTAATTTCTGGATAGTTGTTAGTAGTTTATCTTTGGTAATATGGTTCTAGATCTTTTATCTTAGTAAGGTCATGACACGCCTCAGGTGAGACTCCTTTCTCTCCTTGAGTAGGGTGAAAATGTCGGGGTTGTCCTAGATTATAGTAGAATCTTGTTAGCCCCGAGCCTGAACTTGGGTCTTTCCTAGAAGTCACCCTTTTTCGCCAACAAATGGTTCTATTTCCAAGACCTAAAAACTTGCTAGAGAGCCAGATCAAGGTATCGAATATCTACGAAAGGGAATTAAGTAGCCGGTGGGATAATCACGTAGATCAGTTCATATCGCAACAAGCTAAGCTACGACATCAAAAAGAAAGGACTATTAAGGATCAAGTTCTGTTTTCCGACTTGGCGAGTGATTTGTACAAGATTTTTTGGGAAAAGTTTCCTGAGGAGCTCTATAACTAGTTGCAAAGACTCCAGATCAAAGAAATTCCTAAAGGATTACGTCGATCCCGTCATAGTTGGACGCATACAAATCTAACAGCATTGCATAGACTGGATACAGAGTTAACCCGAGTTGTAGATTTCTGGATTCAGACCACTTTGGAGGGATATATTGTGGAATTGGCAATTGAATGTTATCAGTCTTTTACTAAAGCAGAAGATATATTCAAATCTGGGTTGCGGGGAAAGTTGTTGAAGAAAATTCAGTTGTGGATTAAGGCTTTAAAGGTGGATGAGGGACTAATGCCTTTCGAAGACCCTGTGATGGAAGCCTAAACCTATAGTACTGGGGGAAGGGCTTGAAGGAGAGATGCTACGAAAAAGGGTAAAAGTGGAATAGGGATATGGACGATGCAACCTCTAGTAGGTCGAGAGAGTTAAGAGCACATCATAGGGCACAAATCGTTGAGAAGTGGCGGGAAAGGAAAATACAGGAGTTTGAAAAGTAGAATAGGAGCATACAACAAAGAGAAGAGGCATCGCAGATGACATGGAAAAGAGAAGATGAAGTAGGACCCAAAGGAAGACCATCTCAAAGAGAGAAGGGAAAAAGGTCCAATGAAGAGGAGGACACCCACCCCGAGGATGAGTCTGATGTTGAGTTTCATGTTGCAATGGAACAACTATTCTGAGAGAGGCTGGCAACCATAACACAAGGTAATCCTATTCCCCAAGTTTAAAGTAGCACTTGTCCTAACCTTACCCTCGTACTTTATGACCCACCTGATAAGTTTTTGATAAAGTTGCAAAAGTCAAGTAAGTTGCATAGTGTTCCATCTACAGTACAGGTAACCGCTAGCAGTAGTGCTAGCAATAGAATTTCGCAACCAGGAAGTAGAGGATTTATATTAGTTCCACCCACAAAAGCAGAAATGGCAGGATCATTTATCTAATACCTGGAGTTTTCTAGAAAGGTTAATGATTATGTAGAGCAACATTGGTATCTATGTGAAGCGATTTGGAGGGCTCATCAGACGCCAGATGCAGTTAAATTAATTGAGTTCCAAACCACACTCAAGGAAAGAGCATTGTGATGGTTTATCAAATGGTCAGAAGTACACCAGAACCCTACTAAAGATGATGTTAAAAGAGAGTTTGTACAAGAGTTCAAGATCCCTCAGACTAACCAACAAGGATTGTCCTAATTATGGGAGAAAAAATAGAGAGAAGGAGAGACTGCCTAGGATTTAATGAGAAGGTTTAAAGATGAAATCAGGAAACTGAGTTACCTGATTGATCCAAATCACCAACATGACTGGTTCATTAAAGCACTCTTACCCCTTACAAGAACGCCATTAACCCGGAAAAATATTGATACACTCCAAGATGCAATAGAAAAATCAATGAAGATAGAAGCAATAGTGGACTATCTATGGGAGTTTAGGGGGGGGAGTAGCTACCCATGATCCTTCCATATTGGGATTGCAACATTAAATAGAAATTTTGATGGAAAAGTTCAAAGATATTCGGACAGCATGGCTAGCGCGACCCAATGTGTGGTGTGCGTATTTTCTATTGGAAGGACATTTGGTTATAGAGTGCTCAAGGTTGCGGGGAACCAACGTCAGGACTTCAGTGGCAGGAGCACAAGGAACACTACCAGTGGGAGAAGTTGCGCAAGTAAATATTCAAGGATTGTACCAGGCACAACCCCATTTCCCGGGTTTTCCTAACCAACAGACTCCAAAGTCAACAAAATATTTTGGAATGTGCAAAGGAATTATTCATCCTCCACGTTTATGCCTGATATTACAAAAGTACTCAAATGTACCAAATAATGTCTATTGTGAATTATGTGCTTCAACAAATCATCATGCAGACCAGTGTAGAGCCCTAGAAGCATTAGTAGACTAACTGGATAGATCATCCTACAGAGTAAATGAAACTCTGAGAGGATGAGGAGGATCAAGAATGCGAGGAGGCAGGACTGGAGGAAGAGGACCCTTGAGATGTTACAATTGTGATCAATAAGGCCATGTAGCGATATAATTCCCGCTACCAAGACGACCATGGTGTTCCCAGTGTAGAGTGAATGCACATGCCACAGAGGATTGTCCATAACTAATTAAAAGGTGGGAAGAGAGGACTAGGCAACAAGGAGCCAATTTGGTCAGTGCAGAGCCAAGATTAGTTGAGACACAACCTCTATCGAGTGTGGCCATAATTATCACGAGGAGGGAAGAAAACCGGAGAGGATGCAAGAGAGATGGAGCCAGTAAAACTAATCAAACCAACATCACCAAAGAAGTTATTTAATTTAGAGAAACAAAAATAGTACTTTAAGGAAGCACTGGAAACATTCTCGAAGCTGGAGAGCCACAAGGATATGCAACTAATGCAACCAACTAGGGAAGGTGAAAAAACTGCTACAACAGGAAGGCCCATAAAAGAATGGTTCCAGTTGTTTTTTAATATTTTAAATGATGGACAAATGCTGGAGCAGTTAAAACAAAAATTTAAAGTATTAGTAGAAGGAGGAATATGACACGAGGACCCAATTAACACTAACCTTCCAGAAAGGTATGTGAGGAGAGTAAAAAGAAACAAAATAACAACGGGAAAGGAATTTCACATAAATGTTAAAATTTTGGGATTTCAGATAAGAGACATAATGCTAGATCTAGGATCAGATGTGAACATATTACTCAGAAAAACATGGGAATCATTAGGCAAGCCAAAGTTGGCATATTCCCATATACAACTAAGGATGGTGAACCAATATTGCATTGTGCCGGTAGGAAGGCTAGAAGAGGTTGAAGTAGATGTCGTCGGAGTAAAGACTTACACTGATTTTGAAGTAATCGACATCATGGGAGATAAGGAACCATATCCATCTCTGTTGGGGATATACTGGGAATTTGAAAATTATGCAATTATTGATTTGAAGAAGGAGCTGATGATATTCAAAGATGGTGAAGTCAAAGTGGTCCAACCATCCATATCAAGGACCCCAGTATACAGAGACCGTCGAGGCTAGGGAAGATGCAGAACCTCTCTGCCAACTTTATCATATGGAAACAGGTAAAAGAGAAGATTACATAAACCCTATAGCAGGAGGAACATTAAGTTAGTGAAGTGTTCAAAGTTTCGATGTAGGATCAAAAGTTGCATGGGATGATTGGCATCAAGGCGGATTTGATGTCAATACCAGAAGATGTGCTGATGTTTGCGGAGTTAACTAGATCGACACAGAGGTAAGGGGTTACCCCACCCTTTCTAATATGAAAACTATGAATACTTTCATTAAAAAAAATTGAAGATAACATACCAGAGGAACATAAGGTTCCTCTCATGGATATAGATTTGCAATCTACTTCGGCAAGGTGGTGGGTAAATCACCACAACTCTCTTCATAGTTGGGAATAGGTAACAAAGGCACTGAAAAAGATATTCCAAGCGTCTTCAGCAGTGCAACTAGAAGAGAAGTACAGAGGAGTTTCGAGTCCCCAAGTACATATAAAAATATGTGAATACAAGTGGGAAACAGAGAATTACCCGAAATCCTTGTGGGTGCATAATTTTGTACATTCACTTGATATAATCCCGCAAGCTTGGTACCTGAAAGAGGAAAAGAAGAGACAAACATGTAGCTGGGAGATAGTAGCAGAAAGGTTTACACGATGTTTCTCTTTCAAAGGGGAAAATGAAAAGGTTACGGAAACCTTGCAATCAATCAAAGGGATTACATTCTATTTAGAATTTGCAGAAGCTGAATAAAAACTTGTGTCAAGACAGATACCCGATTCTAGCTATCAAGAAGCAGTAGCATGTGGAAAAGTAGACCAAGAAATAGATGATGATGATTTAGAAAATCTTATATGCTTGTCATTTGAAGAAAAGGAAGGAGAACGCAAAATACGGGAGGAACCTACCACAGAAGGACTACACCTGTTACCCCTAAGGAAAAAGAAACAAAATATTGGTAGTCAAGAAAAGCCTGAGATATCATCTATAGGGGACTATTGGGACGAAGAGGCTACAAAGGAAATTTTTATTTGCTAAAGGAATACGAAGATCTATGCCCGTCTTCCGTAGCATAACTAAAACGTATCAAGGGAGATTTGGGGGAGATGCGGATAATGCTGAAACCGGATGCTAGACCAGTAAAGCACAGACCCTATCACTTGAACCCAAGGGTGAAAGAGAAATTCAAAGCAGAAATAGATAAGATGCTAAATGCAGGATTGATTTTCCCAGTTGAAGAGGCAGAATGGATTAGTCCAATATTGATCCAGAAAAAAAAGGAGAAATCAGAAATCAGGGTGTCTGTAGACTACAAAAGTCTAAATAATGCATGTGTCCACGATCCTTTCCCAACACCATTCAATGACGAAGTTCTGGATAATGTGGATGGAAGTGAAGCATACTCATTCACATAAGATTCTCTGGTTATCATCAATTACAAATAGCAGAGGAGGACAAAAGAAAAACCACGTTCACTGATGAATGGGGATCATATGCTTATCATGTAATTGCCTTTGGGTTAAAGAATGCACCAGCAATATTTTCAAGAATAGTGATAGCAACTTTCAGAGAGTATATCCACAAGTTTCTTGAAGTGTGATAACTGAACAGTATATAGTTTGTTGAAGTATTGTGCAAGCCTCCTTTGTATAATGTTTGACCATTGCAGACAGCTTCAAATCTCACTAGACCTGAAGAAGTGCATATTTGCAGTACCATTAAGAACATTTCTTGGCCATGTGGTCTGTAAACAAGGAGTATGTGTGGACCCCGCCAAGGTGGCGATAATTTTCAATGTGGACGCCGCAGATAATGTTAAACAATTGAGATCATTACTGGGACACATAGGGTATTACAAAAGGTTTATCTGCAACTATTCTTGAATCACAGGACCGTTGGAAAAGCTGTTGCGAAAGACATAACTATTTATATGGAATGAAGAATGCAGCAAGGCGTTGGACACTCCAAAAGAAAAATTAGCAAGTGCACCTTTTCTAACTCATCCTAACTCGGATAAACAGTTCCATGTGCATATTGATGCTTCAGGCATTGCTTTGGGGGTCGTGCTAGCATAACCAGGAGAAACCAACATAGATCACCCAGTATATTTTGCAAGCAGGAAGTTGTCGACCATAGAAAATAATTATACAACAACTAAAAGAGAAGCTCTGGAAATGGTCTACTCTCTACAAAACTTTCACCACTATTTACTTAGATGTACCTTTAATTTTTTTACAGATCACTTTGCATTGAAGTATTTAGTAAATAAAACCTGTTCTGGAAGGCAAAATTTGCAGGTGGCTTCTACTGTTCCAAGAATTTACCTTTGAAGTCAAAATAAAACCAGGGAGACTAAACGTGGGACCTAATCATCTATCAATATTGGAAAATGGGGAAAATGGAGGACCACTTGATGACCAACTACCAGATGCAAACCTCTTCCAGATAGAGGTCGTCCCAGATTATCTAGAGCAAATAGCAACATACATGGCTATAGGACAGTGCCCAGAAGAATATACAACCACTAAGAGAAGACATTTAGTCATTAAATCAGTTTATTACCAACTCATAGTGGGTTAATTATACAAAATGGGTATGGATCAAATACTACAAAGATGTGCATTAGACCATGAGAGAAAATATATCCTATGGGAATGCCACAATGGAGTTACAAGACGACATGTAGGAGCAAAGCCTACCGTAATAAAAATATTACAGGCAGGGCTATGGTGGCATACAATGCACACAGATACCAAAGAGTATGTGAAGAAATGTGATGTGTGTCAAAGAACAAGGAAGCCTTCACACCGCGATGAACTACCCTTAGAGCCTGTAAGAGAAATTCAGGTATGTGATAAATGGGTCGTTTACTTTTTAGGACCCATTAAACCGGTTGCACACCATTCACAAGCCAGATACATAATCACCACAACTGAATACCTGACTAGGTGGGAAGGGTGGGCACTAGTGAAGGATTGTACAATAGACACAACAACCAGGTTTATCTTTGAAAACATTATTACTAGATTTGGGTTTCCAAGGAGCCTAACAAGTGATCAAGGCACCCACTTTATCAACGACATAGTCAAATCATTACTAGAAAACTTCATGATACAACATCATAAGAGTAGTTTGTATCACCCGCGGGAAAATGGAACTGTTGAAGTTTTCAACAAAATCTTAGAGAAAGGCTTAACTAATATCTGCAATTCAAATAGGGACGACAGGGAAGAAAGAATACCAGCCACGTTATGGGCGTACAAGACTACTGTAAAACGATTACATAGTTAGATGCCATTTCAGCTTGTGTATGGGAAAGAAGCAGTGGTTCCAGCTGAATTTATTGTCCCCAACCTATTAATTGCTGCAACAACACAAATTACCGAAGTAGAATCCATCTCAACACGTCTTCATGAATTGCAGGAATTAGAGGAAGCAAGATTTTTTGCAGATTTCCATCAATCAGTGGAGAAGCAGAGACAAAAAACCTGGCACGACTGCCACATTAAAAGAAATACATTCAGGATTGGCAACAAAGTACTACTCTATGAAAACAAGTTCCAAAAATTTCTAGGGAAACTCAAAATGCATTGGATGGGACCATTCTAAGTCATAGAGATTCGCGACTCAGGAGCGGTGAAACTAGCGCAATTGGATGGAGAAACACTACCAGGTTGGGTGAATGGCACACACCTGAAACCCTACCATGAATGAATAGACAAAATTTTAATTTCAATAACTCTCGCATTGAAGAGAAGTCAGTTGGTTAGAATTCAATAACTTTCTCGCAACTGGGATAAGTCAGTAGGTTATAAGTCACTAACTCTCTCGCAACCGAGATGAGTCAGTAGGTTAAGAATTCAATCAGTTTAAACAAAAAAATTCAGTTCCCGATAATAATATATAAGCCTCAATAAAATAAGGTATATGTAGCAAACACTCAGCCGCCACTTTGTTGCGCCATGGGGACCATACCGCAACCAATTTTTGTCGAGGGGGGGGGGGGGGTTGTAGTAACTGTACGGCCAAGCATGTCAACCATCACTCAGTCATAATTACCTATCATGTAAGTGTTAGTCTGTAGTTTCGGTCAAAAATTTGAAAATATTTTCCATAATTGGAAACACTATTCCGTAATAAATTTTCCACATTAGGTAAAAATAATTAACCATCACGTCTACTCAAATTTCGAAGCCACCGTCATTAGATTCAGAGTCCACCTCATCTGAGTAACTAACTCCATGATTGTAGCCGTGGGGGCACCAGGGAAAAATTAATTAGTTATTAAGTCTCATCAACACCCTTTGTGCCAACATTCCTACTTAAATTGCATGGAGAAAGGAAAATGAGAGTGCCAGAGAATTGTGAATTGCAAGAAGAAGAAACTGTTGTAACGGTCAGCCAAATGATATTAGTAGCATTTCAAAGGTGCAGACCGGCAACATTAATAGTGTATTATAGGAGAAGAGAGATGACGAAGACAATGGTTTCGGTAGTTGAACTAGAACTGGATGGGAGAATTCAAAAGCTAGAGCCACTAATAGGTAGGTATGACAATGCAACCTTAATAGATACAGACTTTACGGACTCTTTCCAATTTCCATCTTTAAAGAGGCAAGTATATATTGAAAACTGTGTGAGGGAGATTGGTAGTGAAGTGGAAAGAGTCCACCCAGATTTCAAAGGTATCAGGAGGTCTATGATCCTGCATTTGAGAAGTTTACCGGTGTTCGAAGCAACAAGAGCGATGATGCAATGCACAAAGCTCCTTATCAGCATAATTCATAACGGGTCGCTTTGGCTCGGAAGAGAAATTATAATTCATGCAAAGGATATCTATAGACTTACTGGGTTATCAGCAACAGGAAATGATGTATCGACTAATTTTCAGAATACTTCCAAAAGAGTGAAGAAGATATGAGAATTTGACTATTATAGGAAATATGAGACCAGAAGAGGAGGAAAGGGGGGAAAAATAGACCTTGTTAATGTCCCCAATGTGAAGTTCACGCGTTATTTGATAAAAGGAAAGAAGATGAGGCACTACACCAAGGGGGAGTGTACTCTGGATACCATCTCAGTTGCGGAGCATTGTATACAGGGAGTGCAGCTCAATTGGTGTGTGTTGCTACTGCAAGAGCTCTTTGAAGCTTGTGAGGAAAAATTCAAGAGAGCCACTGGATTCATATACGACTACTTAATCATGGCTTTGGCTATGTGGAAGTGGAGTCCACCAGGGAAGCGACCTATTGCGTATATAAGTGAATATCAACCAACTGGCTCTCAGATACACGCCATGGAGGGTCTTAGGGGGCCCTAACACTAAAGAAATCAATGAAGAAGCATTCACATAGTGGTACATGCTGATGTTTGATGTTGTCCAAGAACAACAGAGAATTCCTAGAACTCTATTAGATAAGTACTCTCATCAAGTATGGTTCAGAATTTCGCACGACAATATGTGGATTAGACCCGACTGTGTTGCGGCAGACACTTTCCATAGGAAACCCCTGAGATTCCAACTGACAGAGGATGATTTCCACACAGAAGTTTCTTCTTGGCCAGGAGTGGTAGGAGAAATTAGAGAAGGGGAGCGCAAGTTCCTTCGACGCTATGCTTCCACACCCTCTACCAGGAGAAACGCCAGCATAAACAGCTCACAAGGTATCACAGTTGTAACTCCAATCGTTGATTAAGGGGTTGGACCCACAAGTACAAGATTTCGATAAGGTCATGGTAAGTATTAGAGAAAAATCTGCTACATTTCCAATGTTCAGTGAATTTAAAACAATTAATGTAGGGTCGCCATCATTGATAACCCCAATCCTCACCGCTCTCCCTTCGACCACCTTCCATTCACATTCATAGCCAACCATTGCCCCATTTCGCAAGAACAAGGCAACCAAACCACCTATTGGGTTCCCATGTTTTGGCCAGATTGGCAAGACCAAAAGATGAGACAACATCATAACCACTTTGGGGCCCTTGGATCTAGCCCTCATGGGCCTGGAGAGGGATCTCTCCAATAAAACAAAGAATGATATATCTTTGGAGCTCAAAATGAGATGTTAGGCTAGGTATGAAGCATAGAGGTAGGTTTAAAATGATTGGGTCGGTTATCGGGTTGGTCATAGGATCACAGACTGAGAAGGTAATGGGAAGAAAGGAGTAGAGCAGTAGGACGTTTCGGCAAAAGAGGATGGGTTAAGGCCGTGCCATCCATTGGGCTGTGGAGTCATGAAAGGAGATTACTTGCAAACAACTAAGCCAATGCATTCATAGGGCAAGTCATCTATACTAAAGGATCTTTGAGATAGATGATGGAATGGAACATTAAAAAGGAAAGGTGAATATAAAGGGCAGCTTTGAGATCAAACTAGAGGTCATCTAACTCCAGATCTACTTCAGCGTACTCTCTAAGGGAAAACACATAAGATTTAAATGCAGAACTAGGCCTGAGATCAGGGAAGGGCTTTTAACCTTCAATGCTTCGACACCAGCTCACGAGATCTTGGAAAGGCCAATCTGTCAAACAAGAAACCCAGTGGATAGGGCTTACACTAAATCCCTGGTATCCCAAATCCTCTAGCTTGAACCCAAAAAAGAACAACCAAGCAGCAAACTCTGAGTTCACACATCAGCTAGCAGTGAATAACAACTGCTACACTGGTTAAACCACATGAATTTACCCTCATATTTCACTATCAACAGAAAACATTAAAGGTAGGGAGAGCAGAAACATAGGGTACCATGCGTGGGCAAATCCTATGTTATATTTCTGATGCATACCAGAAGACCAATGAACAACATGAAAAAATGTAATAAAACAATGTAAAGAGAAAACATCACCCGTAGTAATAGACCAGGATCCTGTGAAATTTGCTTGATTAATTGATGCAAAACCAGTCACATACACTGAGCTCAATGTCTGATTACAGTCCTAACTTTCTCCTCCCAGCCTACTACATTACAGACTACTCTACAACTCTCTCCCACAACTGTTTCTAATAGTAAAAAATGAATCCCTACAACTACAATAGCAATAACGCAATCCAACCCTTTACAAAGTGTTCTCTGGGATTCTTTATAGGAAAAATGGATAGCAGGAGTAGGTGATACACATTAACTCGATCCATTAAGATAGTGTGGAGGAGGTGTTTTGTGCCCACTCTGCTTAATAGCCCTACACTATACTTGTTGGTCTGGTCTAGAGTCTTTGTCAGGTCGGATTTGACCTCTGACGTTTCTTCGAAGTTCTTTCTGGCTGCAAGGCTCTCTATTTCGTCTTCTGAAGAAAGTAAGGTGACTGAAGGTCTTCTGGGCTTCCATACCTCCATTATTGTTGTCTTGACAATCTTTGGAAGTTTTTTGTCAGTGAGAAGGCCTTTGGGAGCTCGAGGAGGTATGGAGACCTCTGCTGAGGGTGTATTGTTCTGAGAAAATGTACTGCTGATGCTGAGAGTAGATATGGCTTGTTTCATGTGCTCTTTTTAATCTTCGGACTGCGCCTTAATCCTTTGATCACGAGATTAGGTGCTGAATATTCAATTAATTGGCTTTAATCCACTTAATCCATCTCTGCTGTCTCACTAAGCCACTACTGTAATGGCCTCTCTGTGTTCCGAATCACAGTGACTGCGATTATGGAAAATAGAGTGAATTCATCACTTTGTATACCCTGCACAGTAAAATAAACCAATTATAAAATCCAAGGGTGGTGGAAGAGATGCTGTGGAGGCCTGGAGGAATAGTGGCACAACTGTGGAGACAGTGGTTGTAGGGAAAACAGGTGAAAAATGCAGTGAAATGGAGGTTTGGTGGAGAAATGCATGTGGACCGTTCGATCAGGTCTGGAGGCGATGATCGATGGTGGAGATTGATCAATGGGACGACCTTTGAAAGCTGGGCGAAATACAAAGGGAATGGGAAAATGTTATGAAAACATATGTAATGGGCTGATATGGTGGGACCCGGCAATGGCAGAGGGCGATTTAACCTGGACTGTCGGATCTCAGGAGGAGATCGATGGCTGCGATGACCCGATGAGGTTCAATGGTCACGCAATGAGAAAATGTGAATGGAACATGAAATGCGATGTGGACCGTTGATTTGGCTGAGATGGACGGTTGTGATCTGATTGGAGGATCACGATCGGGGAAGACAGAAGGAGGGGATGCATGGGTTGGCGCGATGCGATTAGCGCTGGGCCGTCGGATCTATATAGATCAACGGCTCGGATCGCAGTGGGGCCGACAGAACAATAACACCATCGCATTGGAGGTTTTTGTTTTAACAAAGAAATGTGCTCCACTCCGACTTCCAATTGCGATAAGCTCTTCACAGTTTAGCGCTTGGTCTCAGTGCCCGGTTCCATGCAGTGAAGGGGCTGGGGTAAAAGGTGATCGCATCGAAGATTTTTTTGTTTACAAAGAAAAACATTCCGCTCCAACTCTCCGATGCGATGAGCGCCTTAAGCCTCAGCGCTTGGTCTTAACGCTCGGGTTTATGGAGGGGAAGTGGTTAAGGGGCTGGCCGAAAGGGGCTAAGCCTGTCATATGTTAAAATCAAGGAAAATTTTAGGAGCGAATTTTAGCCCAAAGGCGAATTTTAAGGGGTTTTATAGTTTGAGGAGGCGAATTTTTTATATTGCACCCATTTTTTCTATAGTTAACAACTTAGCCCAAAATTTATTTTAAAAATAAATAATTATTATATTTTAGCCCTCAAATTAAAGCGGATAAAAATTGAAATGGTGGGATTCACCCTAGATTTACATTGCAAAGGCCCGATTCGCCTCGTTTGGAGGTTGGACTCATTGAATCTGGGCGGATTCACCTCGATTTACAGGTTTTGAAGTTTGATTTGGTTGCAATAGCCAGATTTCTTGGTTTTCAAATCAAAGGTATGGTTGAAATTCATCTCTATAAATTACAGCTTGTTAATCCTTCATACCATTAAGCAAGGTATGATTGTTATACTTATACAGTCTCTGATATCATTTATTTCGCTGCAAATTTGCATTTTTGTATTGAATCCATTGTAATCTACAGGTGAAAGTTGAAGAATTGGAAGGGAAACATGTGGGTCTGTACTTTTATGCACATTGGTGTCCTCCATGCAGGGGTTTCACCCCTCATTTTGTCTGAAATCTATACAAAGTTATCGGAGAAGGGGGACTTTGAGTTTCTCTTCGTTTCTACGGATCTTGATGAGAAGTGATTCAAGGAATACCACCATACCATGCCATGGCTTGCCCTACCATTCTCAGATGGTATACAAGGAAGAAGCTTAATCAGACCTTTCAGGTCGATGGCATTCCGTGCCTTGTTTTTCTGGACAGAGAGGGCAGAGTTATAACGACTGAAGGTGTGGAGATAATTGAAGAATATGGGGTTGAGGGATATCCATTCACCATAGAGAGATTTGCTGAGCCGAGGGCGAAAGAGGAGGCCATAAGGGCTGCACAGACTGTGGATTCTCTTTTGTTTTCTGATGAACGAGATTTTGTCCTTGGCCATGGAGGAAGAAAGGTGGGTGTTTTCCCTTTTTCGCTTGTGTTTTTCCCTGCCATCAAGTCTGAATTTGGTTTCTTTATGAGAATGTAGGTATGAAAGCATGTATTGAATTGGGCTATTGAACTTGAAAAGATAGAGAATAGAGTGTGCAAGTCTAATCAATACATGCGTTGAATTGGGTGATTGAGTTTCATGCAATCATTGGATGCTGTAAGGGTGTAGGAAAAATAGACGCACAGATTTTATTTCATGATGGTTTCATTGTCAATTTGGGTTTTTTCCAACAGGTTCCGGTAGCGAAGTTTGTGGGAAAAACTGTGGGTCTATATTTTTCAGCCCACTGGTGTGGTCCACGTAGAAATTTCACTCCACAGCTTGTGGAGATATATAATGAACTTTTGAAGAAAGGGGAGGCCTTTGAGATTGTGTTTCTCTCGAGTGACACAGAGGAGAAAGACTTCAAAGAATATTATGCAAGCATGCCATGGTTGGCTTTGCCATTTGGAGACAACGTTAAAAATTACTTATCTCGCTACTTCCGAGTTCAGGGTATCCCAACCTTGATTATTTTAGGTCCAGATGGGAAAACAGTTTTGACTGATGCAGTGTCCCAAATACGAGAATATGGAATTAGAGCTTACCCATTTACAAAAGAGCGCCTGGATGAGCTTGAAGCAGAGGAGAAAGCCAAATGAGAAGCACAAACCCTGGAGTCACTCTTGGTTTCTGATGAGCACAACTTTGTGATCAAGCATGGAGGTGCCCAGGTGAGTTACTAAGGTCTGCTTACTAGCTTCACTATTTTTATGCCATGATTCATGAATCATATCACTGAAATAAGTTCTTATTTTCATGATGGTCTCATTTTCAATTTGGGTTTTTGCCAATAGGTCCCGGTCGTGGAGCTTGTGGGGAAAACTATGGGTCTGTATTTCTCAGCTCACTGGTGTGGTCCCTGTAGAAAGTTCACCCCGGAGCTTGTGGATATTTATAATAAGCTTTTGAAGAAAGGGGAGGCCTTTAAGATTTTGTTTCTCTCAGGTGACAAAGGGGAGAAAGACTTCGAAGAATATTATGCAAGCATGCCATGGCTGGCTTTTCCATTTGGAGACAAGGCTGAAAAGAACTTGTCTTGCTACTTCCGAGTTCAGGGTATCCCATCCTTGATTATTTTAGGTCCAGATGGGAAAACAGTACAGACAAATGCAGTGGGACTTATACGAGAATATGGAATCAGAGCTTATCCATTTACCAAAAAAAGGCTGGATGAGCTTGAAGCAGAGGATGAAGCCAAACAAGAAGCACAAACGCTGGAGTCACTCTTGGTTTCTGATGAGCGCAACTTTGTGATCAAGCATGGAGGTGCCCAGGTGAGTTATGGAGATCTGCATAGTACTTTCATTGTTCTTATGCCATAATTTATGAATCACCCTTAGTGTTAAACAGTTAAGTGTGTGAATTTGTTCATAAAAGTATAAAATACTTTCACAGAGAGGGTCTATATCTCTTAGGGTTTGAATTTGGGTTGTTTTCATGGTGGATTCTTGTTATCAACAACTAAACCTTCAAGTTGACATGGACTCATTTATATGGGTGATGCTGATCCTTTATATGTTTCGATTTTTGTCACAGGTCCCTATAGTTGAGCTTGTGGGGGACAATTGCTCTGTATTTCTCTACCCATTGGTGCCCACCTTGCCAAGGTCTTACTCCGAAGCTTGTAAAGGTATACAACGAACTCAAGGAAAGAGGAGAAGCCTTCGAGATTGTTTTCATCTCTATTGACAAGGATGAAGAGGCCTTTGAATATTATTACAAAACCATGACATGGTTGGCTCTTCCAATTGGAGATGAAACTAAGAAGGATCTCATGCAGCTTCTCCGTGTCAGAGGCATCCCATCATTGATTGTGGTGGGTCCAGATAGAAAAAATGTGACAGAGAATGTTGAAAGTGCAGTGACCAAATTTGGGGCCAAGGCTTATCCCTTCACCGATGGTCATCTTGAAATGCTGCAGAAGGAAATGGAGAAGGAAATGAAATAGTTGGCTGAGAAATCACCCAAGGAGATAAGGTACAGCCAATAGGAACACCTCTTTGTATTCACAGAGGTGGATGCATTCATTTGTGATGTTTGCGAAGAAGATAGTATTGGATGGTCCTATTATTGCAAATATTGTGACTACTTTGTTCACCTGACTTGTGCTTTGAAGGATGAAGGGGATGTGATGCAGGAGGACAAGGGTGAAGACACAGATGCTGCGATTGATGAAAACTGTAAACCCGAAGGAGTTATTTGTGATGGAGATGTTTGTTACAAGGTGGCTGAAGCCTGAAGATGATATTAAAGGTGGCTTATTAAATACGATATACTTCAAGCTCTTCGATTGATTTTGTGTTTGAGAACGCCTTGTTATCGTTGGATAGATCGATAGATAACTGAAATCTGTTGAGTGAAGGTCACCTATGGTGTCTCGATAAATCTATTGAGTACTTCTTATTCCATCTTGTAAATTCTACCATGGTAGTTCATTCTGCAGTCGAGTTTTCATACACGAGTATATAGTTATGGAGTTTTCCTCCCCATGTTGATAGTTATGAAGGGTTTCCTTAGGTTCAATTTCTCATGTTATACTTAGTTATCCCTTGATTGCAAGTAAGAAAATGGCCTTAAGCATCCCCACAAATACACCAACAATTTGATTGCAAGTATCGAAGTAAAAATACTTAGTTATCCCTTGATCTATAATGACAACACTAAACCAAGAAACAAAACAAAGGCAATGTGGATGAATGTCGCCAATAGCAATGGTCTTAAGCATCCCCACAAATACACCAAAAATTTGAGGGCAAGTATCAACTTGGATTCTAGGTATTGATTTGCTGACTTCAATGAAAGGTTTGCAAAATACAAGGAAAAACAATGTCTGCAGGTTTAACCACAACTGGGCTTAAAGCCACTGCCAGTTTCAAGCACCTTGGTAAGTACTCCGAGCATTACTCTTTCATATCTTTGCTCGACTGCATAAACCTTGTTGGAAACAACTTGTATAATCATATTTTTGGTACAGATTGCCAATTTTGTATATACGTTCATTTGTTCTGAATCACTATTGGGTCTGCTTCATAAATTTTATTTCCAAGGTTTCCATATAATGGTCAAAGATATAAGGTGCATTATAATTCTGCTTGAGATATTCTATGATCCACAAGATGGAAAAGTGCTTACAGAGAGTGTCAATATCAAGCAATTTCAACTTAAATGGACAAGGCAAAAAAATGTATTTGTAACCCAGGAACATGTCCTCTTTACTTCCACTATTGAGATTATCTTGCATATAGTAAAGATGAAGTTATACAACTAGAAATACAAGTTGCTTACATGCTTGTTAATGAAAAAAATTATGAGCAAGATGTACTAATTTTTGAGCTAATTTTACATAATAATGGGTGTTAGATATTGCACTGGCCAATAATAGAAATTTTACATGAAATATTTCCATATTATGATTGGTATAAATCATTGGCACACTCTTCATATTTAATTTGGTCACTTGGGTTGCATAATAGAATATGCTTGTTTTACACGTTTAGTACTTTTAGGACTAAGAATTTATTTGTTGATACCCTTTGGATTTGATATATCATAGATAAAAGGAAATGGATTTGTATTGTTTACTATCTTTCTGAACTTACCTATACTGGAAAAGGATATAAAAGATTCACTGATTTGTTCTTACGAACATGCCTTATTAGAGGTTGTTATTGATTTTTTCAGTAGTACTGTATAACTAATAAGGTAGTAAATGTATTGAATATTATTTCAAGACTCGAGTTGATTGGGAGAAGTTAGAAAGAGTCCAGATCCTATTTCTTAGGTACATTTGATGCAAGCATAATGTACCTGAGGTTGTTGTTCGGGCAGAGTTTGCAGCCCAACCTATTTGCCTCAAGACCATCTTCAAATTGGTATCATTCCTTTGTAGATTTAGGGATTTGTGGGATTTAGCTTCAAGGAAAGACATAAATTTGTACTTAGAAGTTAGCACTCTATTCTTTAGAGATCATTACCTCATTCAGTCTCTTAGGGCATGCTCAGTGTTGACTCTCAAAGGTCTCTCTGTTACTCCAATTAGTGGCTAGCTCTCTAGATCATCTTCCCCATTCACGTATTACCTAAATGTGCCATGTCATCTCCTGTCATTCAATTAGGTCCTCAACTGAGCTATTAAAGAGTACTTCTAGGATAAATTTGATAATATGGAGAAAAATCTAAAAGCTTTGCATTGGAGGGCCAGGCCCAACAATATGAGATTGGAAATTTTGCATATATTACAAAGGTTGAGCTGGCAATGGAGGTGTTGTAGAGTGCTTAGCATAGCCCTTAATATAGTCATTACCTGTAGCCATCCCTGCAGATACCTCCTCCATTGGTGATTCATTATCTGCTTATTAAGCATTGACTGCAATTCATTTCAGCAGTTTCTTAAGATAAATTTTGAGTAACTGAGTCATAAACATTTAAACTTGAGTAAATGTGGAAGAAAAAGTTTGACGTGAGTTCAAATCTACAGTGCGGGTGTGTCCTTCGTCGAATGTGCTCCCGTTTGAGGCAAGGTAGACTGGTTACTACTACTAGCAAGGTATTTCCCACTAAACCAAGCAATAAAAAAAGGCCAATGTGGATGACTATCACTAATGGAAATGGCCAAAATGTGATGTTGTTGGTGTTGGGTGTAGCTTCACTAAACTTGTTTTAGGGTTGAATCTTTTGCTAAAACAATGGGCCTTTTATATCGTAATGTATAATTTTTAGCAGGTTTGGGATCGATCTGAATCTTTTGGATGAGCTGCCTTAAAGAATTGTTTGCTAGTCATTCCTTATTTTCCAGAGGAATTATGAATACATTGCTTAAGCTAAAAAGCTGCAGCTTATTTCTCTGTGAGCTCTTGTACTTGGTCTTTTGTTTGGTTTCGATGGATTTTGCCTTTGTGATTTTGAGTCATGATGAAGACTGATTTCCTTCCTGTTATTCTGCAAACTTCACAGATAGTGATTATAATTGTTTGTGGGATTTTTAAGTATCCTTGCAAACCTGCTTCTTTAATTATCCATCAATTTTTGCCTGTTTTGCAGTGTTTTCCTTCTCTCGGGACTTTTTGTTTTTGTTTTGTTTTGTTAGAATCACCCGAGGCCATCTTGCAAAATTCGATATTTTTGAAACTCTTCCTATTTTCCCCATGTTGACTAGGCATTCAGTACTTGCTTCTTTGTTGGTTACATCCAAAACTCTTTCTTGTGCAATTATTTTCCCCACCCCTTCAGAAAGAAAGTGGAATGCTTGATTAATGTTATGCAGGTTATGAGATAATAATAGCCTTGTACCTTAAATGCTCGTTGATCGAGTAACCTTTTACTTACACTCGGAGGAAGGAGTTCACTTCACTTAGCTTTTTTGCACATCATCTTGTGGGAAGACATCTATGTGAAAACTAATTAACCAATGTCAGTTTCAATTTTACCTGAATTAAAAGCCTGGAAACATATTTATTCCTCTAAACATTTTTTAGTGTAGAGAATGTTGTGTATAAATTATTCTTGAGCCCTTGAATTCATGTTGAACTGAGTATAATTACTGAACATTGCTTCAGGCATCATTGGTGACAGTGCGCAATAAGAAACGAATTGGTTACTCTTATGAGATCGCCTTGAAGTTTCAAGGTGAGGCTTATTTAATATTTTTATATGATTATGAAATGTATATGGTTGGTCTATAATCTGAGTCAGATTTTGGTTTGAAATAGGTGAGTGGTTGATTGAGGAGGAAATGAAGCAAATTCAGGGCACTCTAAATGGCTCCTATATGGCTCTAAGTTAGGAGAGTATCAGTGGAGCTGAAATCCAAAACACTAGCTGAAAGAATAGTAATTATATAAGCATACCTGTTTTCTGGATCACAAATAGGTCTCTTTCATGGTCTTAGCAAGGAGAAACGAAAAATACTATTTGAAAGAGAAATAGGAATGTAAAAACACATGTTTTCTGGCTTATATTTATTTAGAATGTGGGGTGGGCCATAAGTAAACACTACTAAGTGTCGGAGTTTACCAGATGGATGTTCTTTGTCTACACATATGTTGAGAAACAGTTTTATTTTAAATTGTTGTCATGCTTAAGATCTGCTGTGTCAAGCTTCTGGATGGTGTAAATCAATGTTGGTAAATTATCCTCATCTAAATAGCAAAGATCCCATCTGGTACTATTGTTTATTTATATTGTTGTCCAGAAATTCAATGTGTTGTGCTGTATAATTTTGTGTTGTATTATATACATATTTTCTAAAACTAGTTTTAAAGTCTGCTAGTCATATATGATATTCAAAAACTTGATTATAAAATTTCCTTGTCTTTTTTTTGTTAGTTGAACGTGTCTTTGGACGCTGACAAGGGAATCCCTGACTCCAAAAGAAGTAAAATTATTAAAGATCTTACGTCATTCTTGTCTCTAATTCAGAATAGATTGTTCCAGTTTGAAGCAGAGCTGAAAGAAAGATGAATTTATGGTTTTGTTTAGAGTTGTTTAGGGTAATTGGTGCTGGGCTAAGCCTACTGTGGTTTTGTAACGTTGCCTCTTTCTGTCTGGAGATTTTTACTAAGGTTTTGTAACCTTGAACTATAGCTCTTTTGATATATTGTAACATTGACTGATATTGGACTATAGAACACGTACAAATTCCAGTTTTCCTCTCAGAGAGTGTCCTCCACTGCTCATTCAAACTAGGCCCAAAATTTTGTTGGTTATAATAACTTGCATACAAAATCCATAGATCATTACACGTCAAACCGACTTTACGCCTTCACTGACATTGCATTCAACATGGTGCACAAGTATGATTTACATGTATCAATCAAAACTATGATTGTATGTATATTTGATAATGCAAGTTGAATACAACATACAATACATAGGAGTGCTATGGCTATGAAGTTCAATATGAAATAATCTATTGATTGCTACTATTACTATTATATAAGGGGTGCTCCTCCAATGGCCATTTATTAGCTATGTGAAGAAGGCTTTGTGGATTTTGTATTTACTATAAGATTATGTATAGCTGAGTTGCAGAAAACTAAGTATAATTTGGTAAGAAGTTTGGAGTATGTGTAATTCATAATGATATTGTCTTATCTTCATTGATGACTTTTCAATGTGTGAGTTTTGACCTAAGCCATTGCATTATCAATGTGTCAAGGCTCAAAACTCGAACTATATGTCAACTACTTCTTATGATTGTTCCTAGGAACACGAATCCTAATTTTTGTAGGTTTAAAATTTATCACAAGTTTGCTCTATTGTGGTCAAATTTGTGGAGGTTATCTCAAAATTTATTTAAGGTGCCATGGATCTAAATTTCTTATGAACTTTCAACACTATTACAAACTTTGGTGCAAATTGTTGATCAATTCTCACTTGGTTAGGGTTATAGATGTTAATGAAAATTTTGTGTGCATGCATGAGAGTTGGGTGAAAATGCTCAATGTTGTGTGCATTAGTGTGATAAATATGGGATAATGCAAAGCAAATTTTTTAAGATTAGTCTAAGTTGACTCGTACCTAATCAACTCAGTCAAGTTGATTGTTGGTTGAACGGTTAATTGTTGGTTCAATGGACATAAGATCTTGCAGGCCTAAATACCAAAGGGAAAAATGGAGCCCATCATGGGGTTCTCTTTGTAATTCTCCACCACTGCTACCTTCCATGCTTCCTCAAACTCCTCTCCAACCTCAATATCAGTGTTAGTAGTAGCATGAGCGACAATATTACACTTAGTAGAACTAGAACGCGTTTTCCAAACTGCACGAGAACTACTTCCCTCACGAGTCACCATGTGCCATGCTTGGTCTCGATGGTTCGCTTCCTTCAACTCCTGGTTCAACTACCATAACTTCATTGGAACCAACACCCTGAACTCCACTAGACAACGATTCGCCATTTTGTACTAGTGATTCGCCATGATTTTACAAGATAATATAATCTCGTGAGAGATTCGCCAAAAAATTATATATACATATTATATTATTAATAAAATCACCTTCCATTTTTCCTATGTATCATGGGAATTCACCCATTTATTATACATATAAATTTATAGGGGTTCTTGAAATTTTCCTTGGTTAAAATATGGGGTTTTCAACCAAAAAAGAGGATTTCAAGGCTAAAGAGGGAATCGGTAGATAGAATAAGGGGATATCAAACCAAACAAAGGATATTTGAAGGGTTTAAAGGGAATTAGAAGGGGGGAAAAGGTGATGAAAACAAAGGTTTAATAGGGCTGAAATAAAAGGAAAAATGAAGGCCTTGGGCATTTTCTTCACAAACAGAGAAGCGTTTCTCATGGAAACAACAGTGAGGATTTATCAAAGGGACAAAGGCACAAGGAGCCTTCAAGGATGATGTGTTTTTAGGGGAAATGCATTCCTTGAAGGCTGAAAAACAATTTAGCCCCCTGTTTGCTTGTCAAAAAATTCATAGGGGGTTAACACCACCCATCCTAGGGCCTCAGGGAAAGAGATCCAGAATTCTAGGATCAGACCAGGTGGTAGACTTAAGAGAGGAAGATCCTATGCAACAGATAATCACAGGAATCCCGATTACAGATGAACCAAAAATTGGTACTCAAACTTCCCCCATCATACCACAACCCAACCCTTCATCATCGCAAAGCACACCGACCTCCTCATCACCAACTACTCAACATTCATCACCAAATACTTCTAATGCTCTCAAAGATCAATTAACCCACACCGCATCCACTTCTGCCACCATTTTTGATGCAATACCTACATGCACGTTAATGGTTATGGAAGTTCAGGACCCAAAAACTACTAAAAATAGTAAATAAGAAAACTGATGAAACTAAATAGGTGGCATAGGCAGGTGGCCACCAATATACACCTGGATCATAATCCATACATGAATAATGGGTTGGCCATCAGGCTTATGATATTAAGTAAAATTCCAAAGACACATGTATATAACAAACACCACTAGCTCCAATAGTGGAGTGTTGGAGCCACTCCTTTCTCCCCAAAAGAACTTCCTAGTCTCTCTAATGCCTTGAGGGAGGAGCCAAGGTGAAAAATTCCCTTGATCATTAAATGAGGAAGTACATATAACCAATGGGGAGGTGATGCTTCAACTTCCTTATGATTCTTTGATTACCCTCATGACTGTTTGACAGTAGAAATTTATTAATACTGATTGTATTACCGGATTCTCCTGATCTAACAAATTAATCTTATGTTAAATACATAATCCTTCCACTTAATTCTTTGTGGAAATTAAATCTCCAATTGCAAACACATGTCAAGAAAATCAATCACACATAAACACAATTGTTTAATGGGAAAGCTTAAAGCTAAAAACCCCAACTATCATATATTATGTATATCAATGGATCATGTAATAATCTCATACAAAGCTTAGTACATCAAGCTCTCAGTACAATCAACAATCATTACATAGTGTCATGCAGAAATTTGCATATCTATGCACCAATTTCTTGCCTCCTGATAGCCTACCTCCACTGTGCAATCCCTGCTAAAGAAGACCCCTGAATGAATTCAAATTGGCCTTGCCTTGACTGCACAATCCTCATTGGCATCTCCAATGTGTGTCAAATGCATTGAATGCATCACTATAGTCACAACGGATACTCCATGTCACCCTTTCACCTATCTCTCCACTGGGTCTCCACTGGAACTGACATGCAAGTAGTTAACTGTTGTCTTTTTTTTAGTTGTTAGTGAGTTTGTTATTTGTGAATTAATTAAATAATTAATTCACTAAACTCTCACTAGTGTATCTTTCAGTTAGACTAGATACAACTAGCTCAACTGAGTTTAACTCACTTAACTGAGTTAAACTAAATAAAAACTCCCATAACTACTCTCCCAACTCTGTCACAACTTTGCCACTTTGGTTCTAACTGAGTCCTCCATGCATGAGTCACCAACCACCCTGGGAATTTCATAATTCCTTCAACCCACTGATTTGCCAAATCTGTTCACTGAAATAAAGTGCTCCAAGAGAATAAGTTGATATTTATTGTGGGATTATTATTATGGGCCAATAATAATCGACATGCATATATATTTAGATTGACGATCTATAAATATACTTCGCCGAATATTATAAAAAAAAAATTCCCATCTATTTTTCACATTTGACCAACCATCTACAAATAGCATCCTTAAACTTATAGAATATGCTCACCATGCCTAAAAATAGACATACACCTAAAAGAAGCCTGTGGGCCCCACTTAGTGAAGGTGCTTACTTTTCACTAAGCTCATTATCTTGTTGAAGCTCAACACTCCCTCTCAACAAGATAGGGATTATCCTTCACCTTGATCCCGCCTCTATGGTATTCGAATTTTCTCCTGCTGAGCGCCTTCGTCAGAATATTTGCATCCTGATCTTTCGTAGGAATGTACTGAAGCAACATGATATTACACTGCACACAATATTTGATATGACGATACCGAATGTCAATATGTTTATATCTATCATGAAACACATGATTAAACAAGAGTTTAATGCAAATCTAATTATCACAATGTATCACTATAGGATCTAAATGAGAATCGAAAAAACTGACCAGGATCTTCCTCATCTAGATAGCCTCACATGCAGCTTGAATTTTTTCCATGTATTCTGCTTCCGCTGAACTAAGTGCCATGGATATTTGTTTCCTGCTACACCAATAAACTGTTGTAGATATGATATTGAAAAATACTCCTGATGTGCTCTTTCTGTCCGTTGGGCTGCCTGCCCAATATGCATCTGTGAAGCCATGCAACTTCACCTCATTCATCTGTCTATACCATAAGCCATACTCAGATGTGCCCCTGAGATATCTCAGGACATGCTTTCCTGCGTTCCAAAAGAGCTTGGTATACTTAACCATTGCTTTAGTAAGTTGGTTCACCGCATAGCATATGTCTGGTCTTGTATTAACTATAGACATGAGCGAACCCACCAATTGTTGATAGATTGTAGCATCCACTACCTCTGCTGATGTAGCATCCTCTTTCCTCCAATTTCCTGGAAGAGGAGTATCCATGGGCTTGTAGTCCTCCATGTGAAACTTACCAAGTATCTCCCAAGCATACTTTCCTTGAAACACAAATAGTTCACCTTCTCGCTGCCATATTTCCAATGCAAGGAAATAATGAAGGAGGCCCAAATCCTTCATCTCAAACTCCTTTGCAAGATCTACCTTCCATGAGTGTATCAACTGCTCATCACCCGTGAGTATTAAATCATCAACACAAAGAACAATGATTAAAAGCTTACCCTCCACCACAATTTGGTACAGGTTTGCATGTGCCTCACTCTTGGTGAAGCCAAGTCTAGTGAAATAGATGTCGATCTGTGTGTACCAAGCATGAGGTGCTTGCTTTAGCCCATACAATGCTCTTTTGAGTCTGCACACATGTGACTCGCTATTGAAGATCTCAAATGCTTCAGGCTGCTCAATGTACACTTATTCCTCAATGATCCCATCAAGGAACGCAGTCTTCACATTCATCTGATAAATGTGCCAACCCATCTGCGCTAAGAGAGCACGAATGGTCCTTATGGAAGAATACCATGCGATAGGTGCAAAGGTTTCTTCATAATCAATCCCCTCGATATGTGAGAAGCCCCGAGAAACAAATATTTCCTTATACTTCTTAACGCTCCCATCAACAACTTGCTTTACCTTGTAGATCCATCTTGAACCTACCGCTGATTTACTAACAGGCCTTGGAAAAATATCCCAAGCATTGTTTCTGAAAATGGAGTCATACTCCTCCACCATGGCATCTACCAATGTGGGCTCCTGCACTACTTCTTCAAAATAAGATGGCTCTGTCATGATACACTTGCTCATAAGAGCCATGTATCTAGTAAATCGGTTAGGTGACTGTCTCTATTTGTGCTATGATGTAGGAACTCCTACATTCTGTGTTGCATCAAGCTTCAGTCTCTCAGCTTCTATGGTACGCTTTCTGCCTGTTCTAATGTTTGGTTCTGCATGAGTGGACTCCTCCACTCCATGAATCTCCTCCTGTGGTTGATCCACATCTAGAGGCTCATATTTGGGAACAAGAAGTTCCTCCTCTGCATGCAAGTGTAGCTCCCTCTCAAGTGACAACTTCATGGCTTTCAGCTCATTGATTTTATATCCCGTCGCACCACAGTCATCCGACTGTCTGGAAAATACACACGATAATTATGGGGTGTTTCTGTGTACCCCACAAATATCCCAACTTCTGCAGTCGGCTCCAACTTCTTCCTAGCGTCCTTTGTCACATGAATGTAAACAGATGAGCCAAAAATCTTCAAATGAGAAATATCAAGCTTCTTACCAGTAAAAGCTTCTTTAGGTGTACTCATGCCAAGTACTCTATGAGGACAACAGTTTTTCACATAAACCATATTGTTGCATGCTTCTGCCCACAAGTGCATCGTTAGGCCTTGGTCATGTAGCATAGCTTGTGCAGCACCCACGATCATTCTGTTCTTCCTCTCCTTGACCCCATTCTGCTGTGGGTTATGAGGCGCTATGACTTCCCTTCGAATTCCTTCTTTGCTACATAATTATTTGAATTCGTTCGCAATATATTCACCTCCATTATTGCTCCAGATCCTTCACTTGCTTCCCCGTCTCCTTCTCCACCAATGCTTTAAACTCAAAAAACTTTGATAATGTTTCTCCCTTCTTCTGCATGAAGAATATCCAACATCTACAAGAATAGTCATCAACAAAAATAACATAATACCTGTGTTTTTTTGTTGAAGCAACCAAGAAAGGTCCACACATGTCTGTGTGAATTCTCTCTAGGATCACCGAAGCATGGTTCTCCTTCTCATGAAAAGTGGTCTTCACAAAATTACCCATAGTACATCCCTTGCACTCATCTGACTGTGCAAGAGTTCCCTTGGGAAGTCCAGTAGAAACTTGTTGCAAAATATTCAAGGTGCCATGGTAAAGATGGCCCAATATCCTATGCCATAATTCACCCTCATCCCAACTCACCACTTCCTCTACTTTTCCCATCATTGTAGCACAACCATATACCTTCAGCTTGCAGATATTCTTAACTCAAATCCATATCCTCTTGGTTTGACGCATTTTTTTATTTCGTAGGAAAGATTTTCCCTCACTGAAAACAACGTCATAACCTCTGTCCTCCAACATAGCGACCGAGACCAAGTTCTTCTTCAGACCTGGAACATGCATAACATATTTCAACAGAAATGGTTTACCTGAATCCCTCTCCAAGGTAATGGTTCCAATGCCGGTTTCACTGTATCTACCATTGTCGCCCATCTCTATATGCATTTGGAGATCCTTCTCCTCTAAGTCATTAAACAACTCCTTGTCTCCCGTCATATGGAAGGAAGCACCACTATCAAGATACCACACCAATCCCATTGTGCTTGAAACTGTTGTAGCCCCTACAACACCCTCCAAAAAAACCCCCACTTCAAATTTTTGGAGCCCCTTGAAACTAGAGAAAAACCAAGTGAAGAATCCATAAGGCCAAGTCGCCAAGTCGCAAAACTAATTTTTTAGAAAATTGCGACTCTGCGACCTTGCGAGCCTGCGACCTAAGGGTCGCAAGGTCGCAAGGTCGCTAAGTCGCAAAGCTAAAATTTTAATGAAAATTACGACCACGCAACCTTGCAACCCCACGACCCCCAGGTCGCCAGGTCGCAAGGTCACGAAGTTGCAAAACTCAACTTTTAATGAAAACTGCGACCCCGCGACCCCCAGGTCGCCAGGTCGCAAGGTCGCAGGGTCGCGGATCCTCTAAACCACGCAAATTGTGACCTAGCGACCCCGCATTAAATGCCCACACGTGCGACCTTTTATATAAAGGAGGTCACTATGTCGCATTTTTCACAATCGGTGAATAGAAAGAAATGGCTCTGACAGGTCGACTGCCGCGATTTTCCCGGGTAGGTTGCCGTTTCCCTCCTGATTTTTCCTTTGTGGGAATTTCTTGCCAAACCCATGTCTCCTTAGACCTTTAAATTGCCATCTGCATGAGCTATTATGTTCTTTTCCGGTTTAGGGTTGTTTGTAATCCTGCTTTCATCACAACTGCCCAAGCTCACCACATTTCTTGTTCAGCTTCTCATGCCCTTGTCCCCTGCTCCCAAAGCGATCCCTCAACTCTGCCTGGACCCTTTTAGCCTTATAATTTTCCAGTTAGAGGGAGAAAACCTTCACGCCGCGCGCGCTCAAAACCCCCCAGAAAGCCCTAGTGCGACCTGCGACCCAGCGACCTAGTTGCGAGGTCGCAAGGTCGCATTCTCTTCAGCTTTTGGAATTTGCGACCCAGCGACCCAGTGACCTAGTCGCAAGGTCGCAAGGTCGCATTTCCCAAATTTTCCGATAGTTGCGACCCAGCGACCCAGGGACCTGGTTGCGAGGTCGCAAGGTCGCATTTTTCCTATGTTTTCGAAATTTGCAACCCCGCGACGCTGCGACCAAGTCGCAAGGTCGCAAGGTCACATCTGGGTCTCTTCTTGCAATCTGCGACCCTACGACCCAGTAAACCAGTGACCCAATTTTGCATGTGTCTCAGCTAAAATTCATTGATAAACTTTAATTGGCTTTATATCATCATGTCGTTCTTATCTTGGGATTCTTTCATGAATTTGACAGGTGAACTTGAAGGAGACGCGGAGTGTATACCTGTTCTCTCGGATTCGAGTGACATGGCAACCCCAGTGTCCCAGAAGAAGGACAAGCAAGTGGCAGAAGAAGTTGTGGAGCTGGACAGGGTATCCCCACCCCCGATATATAGGGATACACTATGTACATTTGCAAAAGGGGACAGCATGCGATGATACCAAGTGTATCATGAATTCGCCATACCGGAAGAGGAATTCCCAGAAGATCTCCCAGACCGGGAAATATACTTAAAAGTAAAAAGGTCCAAACTGCATCTCGCAGGGGCGCATCCGGCCATATTTCCATGCCCAGAGGTTATGGACTGGATCATACAGAGAACGGATCCCAAGAAGTTCATGATCCGAGATAGTGAGGGCAAGGCTTTCGCAATGCTGGTAGGCTCGGACGCCCACCTCTATTACTCGTTGCCTCACCCAGAAGAGTACTTCACAGAAGAATGGGCTCTTGCTCACGCAGTCCCTGTAGTTGACACTATTAGACAATGGTGGGAGGAGCCCGAGAAATTTAAAGCCAAGAAAGACCAAGAATATCCGGTGGCTAGCCTGAGAAAGGTTTATAAATTAGTAGCCGCCATGCTTTGCAGACTATACGGGCGCCCTGATTGCTCCACCTTCAGCAGCACTTGGGCTACTATCATGGAATATGTAACGGCGCATGGCACCCGTTTCAACTGGGTTGGCATATTGATGATTTCAATCCAGACAAACTTTTCCTCGGCATTGGCCCCAGATGATGGAATGCCTGCCGAATTCTACATGGCCTCTTACCTATTGGATGCTGTCTACACGAGGTTACACTTTAAGGGATGGGCACACAACTGGGATTCCACGTAGACACGTGCAATTCATCTACAAACCAAGGTGTTTTGGGAGTCCAGGTATAAACAGGATATAGAGCAAATCTCCCTAGTATTTATCCCCGCTCTATATAGAAAAATATTTGGTCAAGACGCCCCCTGCATGTCTTGGCGGGCTAGAGAGACTCTAGGCCAAGTGGCACATTGGTTCCCTTTCGCCGGATATACTTTCATCCGAGTCTTTGGATCTTTCAGGGCACCACATGCTATGCCTCGCTTTGTTACAGACAAAATGCTCATTCAGGAGGTATGCTTGCAAATGTCCCAGGGCTTCTCCAGTGTCCTGTCTAAAGGTAAAAAGAAGCCGTGGCCCACGCTACCCCTCACCATTGGTGCGTGCACAGTTAAAGACTTCAAAGAGGTAGCAGCGGGGGGAGAAGAGATGAAAAGCTATCACTTTGGAGCGCTAGAGCATCGAACATACGACCCGGAGAGAGTAGTTCCTGAACACTGCAAGAAAGCTAAATTCAAGTGGAACTACCAGCATATAGAGCACCCGGGAGAAGACGAAAGGAGGAACCAGTACAACGCCGAGAGACAATTTGCTCCGGAGGTAGACTTTGGCCAAGAGGATCCAGATGATCAGAGCCTGGAAGAAAGGAGCCATCGGTTGGGAGGTGCCTCTTCCTCTCTACCCAAAAAGTCTCAGACCAGCACAGGGCTTATTACATCTATCCAATAGAAAGAAGCAGAGGCAAAAGCCCAGCAAGAAAGAGAAAAGAAGATAAAGGAGGACGAGGAAGAATGCAAGAAGAGTTCGAAGGCAACGCAGAAGAAGAAGCAGGTTGAGGAGGCCAGGAAAGAAAAGGATGAAAAGGAGGCATAGGCCGCAACAGAACGGGCACTCAAGGAAGAGTTGGACAGAGAAGAAGCTGAATGCCAAAAGAAGGCAAAACAAGCTGCTGCAGCCGAGCGGAAGAAGAAGGCCGAAATAGAAGCAGTGGCAGAAACAGAACACCAGCGAAAGGAAGAAAAGGAAAAGAATAGAGAAGAAGAAGAGGATGAAATGATAGAAGACATCGAGGTGACTCCCCTCGAGATACCCCTGGGTGGTACCAAGCTCTCTGATGTTAGTTCCCCCCAGGGGTAGGAAGAGGAGGTATTCGACCTCACCAGACTCACATTCGATCAATTCTCTTTCAAAATCCGGTAAGAGAAAAGAAGGTCTCTGGCGCAAAGTCCCTCCGCCACATCCACAGTTGCAACAGGCAAAGACATAGTCCTTGATACCAGGACTAATCCCGTCATGATAGCATCGGCAGGCACGGCTTTCGTCGCAGCCACGGAAGAAAATGTAACCAGAATGAGTAGAGAAATAGTCTCTTTGCAAAATATACTACAAGCAGCCGAGCAGCGGGAGAAAAGGGCATAACAGGAGAAATCAGAGTTGAAAGCAGAAGTTCAACAACTCTGAAACCAGACTCCCCCAGTTAATGAAGTCCCACTAGCCATTCTAAAAGAGTGTGATGTATTAGAAGCAACCATGAGGCAGATGTATGGAGAAATGTTCACCATCAAACAAACAGTCACCCCATTGGTAAGAGCACGAGCAGAAACTAAGCAAAAGCAAGAGCAGCTCAAGGAGGCCTCACAGGCCTTAGAAAGAATGATGGATTGGACAGTTAGATACCCTCGGGCACCTAAGAATTTTCCCAAGAGGGATTGGATTCATACACAGGATGCTAAGGTCCAGCTCCGTATGGCAATACAGTCTAAGGAAAAACTTTCCAAGGACCTGGAAAAAGTAATGTCTTCATACAACCACCTGATCAGCGGCATCGACTCGATGCACACTCTTCACCACATTCCTTCGCTTGGGGCATTGGACGAAGAGAAAGCCTGGGAACAAGTGGATCAAGAAATCCAGTCATTTCTGTAGCCCATCAAGCAAGCTGCTACCACCCCCGAGCCCGCAGCATCTCAAGAACATCTGGATCAGTTTCTTGCCACACCAGTTCGGATTTATACCAAACTTGCCTCTCTTTCCAACCAGATCTCACAAAAAAGGGAAACTCTAGTTCCAAATGCTTTGGAATGCATGCATCGGTTGCAAGTGGAGATCCCTCTTGTTTCCCCCATAGCGGCAGAGTACCAGACATGGCAAGGTTTCTTCAAAGAGTAGCATATTGACGTCCCTGACCTCACCATTGCGCGTCCATATTCGTAGCCCGGTAGCAACGAGGCATTGGAAATGGTTAGAGGCAGGTCATAGGTCGCACCATCCGGGAAATTCGTAGGTCGTACTGCCTATCCAGGTTGCAAGTCGCACACACTAGACAGGTCGCAGGTCACAACCTCTTCCAGGTCATGAGGCAACTCAACAGGCAGGCAGGCGAAAAGTCGGGAAGCTCAAAGGGCAAGTTTTGTGCTATAAAACTCCCTACGGGGAAAGTGTAAAGGGATTTTCTTTTGGAAACTCAAGAGCTACATGGCATTGTATTGAAATATTATACCCTTGTGCATATGAATAGAGATACTTGTCAAAACACCCTATGGTTATGATGTGTTTTGCTATGCGAACACTATGTGTATTTCCTTATACAGTTTCAAACATCCTTTGATTAATGAAGCTGCACTCTTCATGTCATCATTTATGCGTCATGGCTATCTGTGTTGTATCAATGATGTTCAATTTATCATCTGCTCTCTTAATGAATGTTAATGAACTATTTTATTAGCATTTCATTTTATCTTTCATAAAGTAAAGGGATATCTCACCATAAAGAACTATTTCTTTTGTGTTCAGACTACCTTGCAAGCAGTACCCCAAAGATGTGTTGCTAACGACACCTCCTTAGGTGTACATGCTTTATTTATTGCCTCACTACGCATAGTGTTTTATTCGTGTTTAATGCATCAATCATGTATTCTGTATCATGTGAATAAGTGTGTGTCCGCAGGTTCAATCAGGTTCTTTTTGAGACCGAAGGGAAGGCATCTTAAGCGGTAGCCGAACCCACACCCCGGACAAGATCCCTACTCCAAACGGTTCAAGGTATAATTGGGACTTTCTACCAGGGATATCCCCTACTGTTGGCCGGACATATTTTCCCGTCAACAGAATTGGCGCTAGAAGGAGGGCCTGATGGCAGCCTCCCAGCATACAACGAACTTTCCATCACAAACTCCCCACGGGGAGGTCATAAATGATGAACCTATCCCTCCTCCTCTGGAAGATATCCCAGGGGGGGAGACTCGATATTATGAAATCACCAGAGCGTAGTTGAGAGCCTTGCACCCAGCTGCCCGCAATCTTATCAGAGATTTACGATTTACCCCAATCATGGAATTCCTAGCCCACACTAGGACCCCTGCTGAGAACATCACTCGTAATGGTGCCTTGGTGAGTACCATACCCCAGCTCGTGACTCTCATCTTTGAGAGCCTCTCCCAGAAAAGCACCTCTTGTGGAAAACGACCACGATTCTCCAAAGAGGGGCGAGGAATTTGGCGCGACAAGACCTTTCCCCAATACCTCCTAACCAGGACACAGAAAAGACCGATCGGAGCCCCACCCCACCTGGGGAGGGTGGAGAAGACAGAGGCCGAGGAAATGAAGGCGGGGGAAATAGAGCTCGCAGAAATGAAGGCGAAAGAAATAGAGCTCGCAGAAATGAAGGTGAAGGAAATAGAGGCCGTGAGGCTGGAGGTAGAGGAGATAGAGGCCGAGGCCAAGGAAACCATGCCCACAAACGTCACCCAAACCTAATTATGCCTCTTTTCCACAACTTGGGATATCTTAGAGACTTTCCTTACCATGAGAGACATCAAGACGAACACTCTTGCCATGAGTCAGAAGCATCGGTCTCAGGTTCGGGAGGTGAATCTGAGCCTAAGTTTAGGAACCACCAGTGGGCTAGGAGAGTGCAACCACTAGCCTGGATGGCTTAGTCCCCATTAAATCTTTTGGGCCCACTCCATGATCTGCCTAGGCATCCGGAGAAACACCTCCCCAAGTTTGATCCTGAGAAAGGCACCTTAGCTGAAGATCATATAAGCAGCTTCTATCTGTCTCTGCAAATCATGAGAGTTCAGTCTAATGACGTCGCATGTCGACTGTTTCCCCACACTCTTGAAAAAAAAGCGGCCACATGGTACTGCTCCCTCCCCAGGGCCTCTATTACTTCATGGGACCAATTCCGTCGCGTGTTCCTGCAGAAGTTTTCAGAAGATAAAACTCCTTCCATGCTCCTCACGGAATTGAGCACCATCAAGTGTCATAAAAAGGAGAAGGTTAAGGACTTCAACCAGCGCTTCGCTACCATACTGCAGAAATTTCCCCCAAACCTGGCGTTGGATGACTCAATCACCATTGACTACTATACCAAGGCTCTCCCTAGGGACATCGCCGTTTTCATCAAACGTGAAGCCCGCGCTACCCTTACGGCTAATTATGAGGCTACTCTCGCTGTGGAGAAAGACATGCTTTCGATAGGAGCCATCGATCACGAAGGGAGAGATGATCACAAGCCAATCACAAAAAAGGGTCAGTCCTCCACTCCTAAGACCACGGATAGGGATAAAGATGCGTTTGATTTCGAAAGCATGGAAAAAACCCTCAAGCTCTTAACGAATGAAGTCTCTGACCTAAGGAGAAAGGGCATAGAACCCATGACTAGCACTAAACCACCAAAACCCTTTTTCAGAAAGAGAAATTCCAACACCAACAGACCTCCGTCTAACCCGAATATTGCTCTCAATGTGGAAGAAATAGGGAAAGATAACTTCTGTTCTTTCCACCAAGCTGCCCACTCTGAAAAAAAGTGCCCTCAATGGATTGGCAGCATGACAGTAGTAATTAATCAGCTTTTAGATGACCAAACCCCGGGGGCTGTGACGGAGGATGATGTTTCCGATCACGATGAAGATCCACCCCCGAACGAAGAACTAGGGTCCTCTATCCTAGCTTTTGACATAATCCGAGGGGGGGACAGCCTTACCTCCATTGATATCAACATGGCAGACAATCCCAAAGACCAGCCCGTACGGAATTATAGTCTAAGGAGCAAAGGACCTGTTCCCGAGCAATCTTATGAAGACAAGAAAAGGGCTTTCCTAAGAAAAATTCTGCCCCCAGGGAACGGAAAACAATCTGCCCCAGAGAAGCCCGCAAATAACATTACTCGAGCAAGTCAAAAGGGCAAGCTCCCGACAGAATCCCCAAAAACCACTAACGAGCCTAGCCCTCAACCGGATTCTAGCTATAACATTGTTGAGGATATGAAAAAAACAAGAGCAAATATTTCTCTCTATGAGCTTGCCCGCATTACCAACCAAAGAGAGCTCATTCTAAAAGCTTTCGCCAATACTTCAGCTACGAAGACTGTGAGCAACACGTCTGCGCAAGCCGGTCCAGATGTCCAGTCCATAGTAAATGTCGTCAATACGAACTCAAGGGGATCCACTCCTCCTTTCCTTTTTTCCTTCGATATTTTTAACTTCAACGTTCATAACTATCTAGTCGACTCCGGTGCCTCCACAAACGTCATGCCTCTATTTTTCTGTAAGAAGCTGAACATTCGCCCGGAGAAAACTGACGCAAAGATCATACAACTCGACAGATCGCAGGTGCCATCTGTAGGAGAATTAAATAATGTCATCATTCGCCTGTCGTCAGAATCTAGGGTCCATCAATGCATTGATATTGTGGTTGTTGACATCCCTGAAGCATACGGTCTATTGCTTAGCAGAGACTGGTCCAGCAAGTTGCAAGGCTATTTCGCCACCGACTGGTCCCACTTGTGGCTTCCTTACAAGGGGCGGAATAACCAAATCGGGGTCGAAAGTGAACCATATATGAAATACACCGTGACTGATTTGGATGCCGCTAATGAACCCATCATCTTTGCCCAGGAGGAGCTTGGCATGTGTTTTTTGGAAGCCATATTCGGATGTTACTAATCCCCTCAGTCTTCAGTAGGCCCCGAGGTCCAATCTGAACTAGCGCTTGTCGCGGAGGAGCTAGCCACCCCTGTCCCACACCAAGCCGAAATCCCTCTGCGGCCTACTACCCCGAAGGAGCCGGAAAATGACATGTGGACCTTGTATTATGACGGTTCCAAGACCCATGACGGAGCTGGTGCAGGCTACATCTTACTTGACCCTCAGAAGAACAAATTCTTAATCTCATGTCAGCTAGAGTTCCAGTGCACCAAAAACACTGCTGAATATGAGGCTTTAACCCTCGGACTTAAGAAGGCGCTGGATTTGAAGGTAAAATGCCTACAAGTCATTGGAGACTCCGAAATTATCACTCGGAAGGTACGCAACACTATTCACTATTTGTCTCCACATTTAAAGACGTATCAACAAGAGGTATGGCGATTGATTTCTGCTTTTGATGCATTTGGAATTAAATCTGTTCTTAGAATGCACAATGCAGCAGCTGATACTCTGGCTAATGCTGCTGCTAGATTTACCCCTTTGAGGGACGATTTTTCTATTGAAGTTATATATAGACCCTCTGTGCCAGATAACATTACTAATCTACGCATTTTTAACGATGATCAACAGATCTTGGACTTTATGCTCAATGCTGAAGTATTCAAGGACGCGGCGATAGACGAGGCGGAGCATGATCATGCTTTGCAGAAAGAGCGTGATGAATTCAAAGAGAACCCCATGCCCAAGGGGGTGGTGTCACTAGAAAATATCTTTGATCTGCAAAGCCGATTCCGCGGGCCCCCAAACACCAAAGTGCAAAGTTCCATATTGGCACATCGGCAAGTGAACTTGGGATCATATGAGAACCCAAAGTTCGTTAACCTCGGCAAAGACTGTAGTGATGAGGAGACACGGGCCTTCACCCAATTATTCCGGAAGTATCAAGACGTATTTGCTTGGATGTATGAAGATTTACATACGTACGATACTCGGATCATTCAGCACGTGATACCCGTGAATGAAGGCGTTAAGCCCTTCCAACAGAAACTCAGAAAAGTGCATCTGGCTTTGGAGCCAATGATTCTGAAAGAACTTAAGAAGCTCTTGGATGCACGCATTATTTTCAAAGTTCGTCACTCCACGTGGGTGTCAAATTTGGTACCGGTACGAAAGAAGTCTGGCGAGATCCGCTTATGCGTAGATTTCCGTAATCTGAATCGGGCCTCTAACAAAGACAGCTACCCGGTGCCACCCATGGAACAGATATTGCAAGCTGTGTCTGGATCTAAAATGTTCTCCCTATTGGATGGCTTCTCTGGTTATAACCAGGTGTTGGTAGCTGAACCGGACAGATTGAAAACCACCTTCCGGACCAAATGGGGAACCTTTTCTTTCAGGCGCATGCCCTTTGGATTGATCAATGCGGGGGCAACTTTCCAACGAGCCATGGATATAGCCTTCCATGGTTTGATAGGGCAGAGCGTGGTGGTCTATTTGGACGACATCACTGTGTTTTCAAAACGCAGGGGCGATCATTTACGCCACCTCAAGAAAATCTTAGAGAGGTGCAGAAGGTACGAGATTTCGCTCAACCCTAAAAAGAGTGTTTTCGCTGTGGCAGAAGGGAACCTGCTAGGCCACATTATAACCAAGCAAGGCATTGTAGTTGATCCAGAACGGGCGAAAGCCATTGCTCAGATTCCTCCCCCGGGCAGCAAGAAAGCAATGCAATCTTTCCTGGGGAAAATCAATTTTGTCCGTAAATTCATCTCGGATTTCGCCAGATAGTCAGGCCGCTGCAAGGAATGATAAAAAATAATGCTATGTTCCAATGGAATCTGCCGGAAAGGGAGGCCTTCGACAAAATAAAACAGGCTATAGCTGAAGCTCCTTCTCTCCAAAGTCCAGATTTTGGCAAAGGCTTTATCCTGTATACTTTTGCTTCAGATTCCTCACTTGCGGCTGCCCTGAGCACCGGTTTACAAGGAGCTGAGTTGAACTAACCAGAAATCGAAAGCAAGCTTATGCGGTCTACAAAGCGGTCAAGCATTTTAGGCCCTACATCTTGAAAAATCATGTCACGTTTTTTGTTCCACACCCAGCTATTCGCTCACTTTTCGTGCAGCAGGAGCTAGGCGAGAGGCGAGGCAACTGGGTGGCGTGCTTGCAAGAATACGATTTAGAATTTAAACCGGCACACACCGTTAAAGGACAGGGCTTATGCTAAATGGCCGCGGAAGCTGCAAGTTCCCATGGAATTGAAGAAGAATGTTGGGAAAAAGAAATCGACATGTACCAGAGTGACCATGTGCCTCAGCAAAGTAGCCCTTCTTGGTATTCTGACATTTCAAGATATTTAGCCCAAGGCACCCTGGACCCTGCTCTAACTGCCCGGTAGAAACGCGCGATAAGACTCAAAGCTGCATCTCACCAACTGATCAGAGGGAAGTTGTTCAAGAAACATTACGATGGGATCCTGTTACGCTGCTTGGAACATGACGAAGCGCAGAAAATCTTGACCGAACTGCATGACGGACCAGCTGGAGGTCATTTTGCAGGAGATACTACCGCCCATAAGATAATGCACGCAGGATACTATTGGCCTACTCTTTTCATAGATGCACATGCATATGTTCGGAAATGCATCCAGTGCCAGAAGTTCGCAAACCGAGAAGCACAGCCAGCCGCCCCCTTAGTCTCAGTAGCAGTGGAGGAGCCTTTCCAACAGTGGGGTTTGGATGTAATTGGCGAAATCACACCTTACTCTTCCAAACAACACCGGTATATCCTTACAACTACTGATTATTTCACTAGGTGGGTCGAAGCAACACCTTTGCGCCGAATCAATGATCAGGAGGTAATAGAATTCCTCACACAGTCCATCATCACCAGGTTTGGCATTCCAACTTCCTTGGTTTTCGATAATGCGACTTACTTCTCATCTTTTAAATTATATGATTTTGCGCTGGAAAATGGTATTGTTCTGAAACATTCTGCAAATTATTATCCCTAGGGAAATGGATTAGCTGAGTCAACTAATAAGAATCTTATCCGTATCATTAAGAAGACCCTGCTGTCCCACCAGTGCAACTAGCACAATTCCCTTCAAAATGCACTTTGGGCTGACTGTATCACTCCCAAGTCCTCCCTAGGCACCTCTCCCTATTTTCTCGTGTATGGAAAAGAAGTTGTTCTTCCTCCCCATCTATCTCTCCCTGCCCTTCAGCTGTCCCAAGAATGTCATGGTACCCCATGCCCTACCTTGCAGACTCGAATCGACACCTTGCTGAAGTTGGAGGAAGAAAGGAAAAAAACCCGGGAAAAGTTCGCCATCCACCAGAGCCGAATCAAGAGATGGTTTGATAGAAAATCTGCAGGGAATAAAATTTTTGAGGTAGGAGACTTGGTCCTAAAATGGGACAAAGCTCATGAGGAAAAGGGGAAGCATTCTAAGTTCCAAGCACTATGGACAGGCCCTTTCCAAATTAAGGAGAAGTTAGGATCCCACACATTTAGATTGAAAACCCTTGAGGGACGAGTCGAGGTCCTCCCGGTAAACGGGCATGACCTCAAACACTATTTCACTTAGCAGCCCTTAGAGGGCTATCTTATCCTTGTACCATAGTTTCTTTTCTCGCCTTTGTTTAAAAATAAATAAATAAAAATAAAAATAAAAATAAAAATAAAATAAAATTTTAAGGAAGGATCTATTAGAGCCACGCAATTTTCACACTGCAACAGGTTCTATGCTGATGGAAGGCCTTTTCCGATAAACTCGAAGGTGGCAAAAGCTTGCTTGTTCTCTGCACCTGAAGGTAGCATATGACCTAGCTCAAGTCATTAAGCGGGAAGCCTACCTCGCCAGTCTGAGAGGGTGTCTGCAAAGAAAATACGATGTAGTGGTAACCAGATCAGAAAGGAAAAGAGGTACTCTCTGCTACGACAGGGTATCTGGGAAGAACCAAAGTCCTCATACTAGACCAGGAACAACCTCTCTGCAAGAAAAATAAGTCGGGATCCCTCATCCGCCCAGGCTAAATTGCCATCTCAAATAAGTGCCACGAGTACATCTAAATAATTGCCTCAGGCACATTCAAAATAAGTGCAATAGCACACTAATAAAGGGTAAAGGATTGAGAAAGGCTTCCTACGCAGAGAGGTGATGTAACGACTCCGCTGAGGTACTGACCAGGCTCGCTGGTAGCGGAGCAACGTTCACGATTCCTAGGTAGTGACTCCGCCGGGACCGAGAGGTTCGCTGGCAGCAGAGCAACACGATGAGGACAAAATAATCATACCGGACCCTGTAGTCGCCTAGAGTTCTCCAACCCTTCCAGTCTGGAGACCTGAAGGAATGAATTTTGGTTAAACAGCACCCGAACAGGCCAGCAAATTGAGCAACCCGGCAAGGTGCCAAAAGGCTAGGCAATGTCAACTGCAAGGTAAAAGAAAACAGTCAACAGAGACCCCTCCCTCCCCCCACCAAGACTAACCATCGGCACAGACTCTGGGTTCGTCCAGTGAATCGCCATTTGTTGTAGCCCCTACAACACCCTCCAAAAAAACCCCCACTTCAAATTTTTGGAGCCCCTTGAAACTAGAGAAAAAGCAAGTGAAAAATCCATAAGGCTAAGTCGCCAAGTCGCAAAACTCAGTTTTTAGAAAATTGCGACTCTGCGACCTTGCGACCCCGCGACCTAAGGGTCGCAAGATTTCAAGGTCGCTAAGTCGCAAAGCTAAAATTTTAATGAAAACTGCGACCCCGTGACCTTGCGACCCCGCGACCCCCAGGTCACCAGGTCGCAAGGTCGCAGGGTCACAGATCCTCTAAACCACGCAAATTGCGACCTAGCGACCCCGCATTAAATGCTCGCACGTGCGACCTTTTATATAAAGGAGGTCGCTAGGTCGCATTTTTCACAATCGGCGAATAGAAAGAAACGGCTCTGACAGGTCGACTGGCGCGATTTTCCCGGGTAAGTTTCTGTTTCCCTCCTGCTTTTTCCTTTGTGGGCATTTCTTGCCAAACCCATGTCTTCTTAGACCTTTAAATTGCCATCTGCATGAGCTAATACGTTCTTTTCCGGTTTAGGGTTGTTCGTAATCCTGCTTTCATCACAACTGCCCAAGCTCACCACATTTCTTGTTCAACTTCTCATGGCCTTGTCCCCTGCTCCCAAAGCCATCCCTCAACTCTGCCTAGACCATTTTAGCCTTATAATTTTCCAGTTAGAGGGAGAAAACCTTCACGCCGCGCGCGCCCAAAACCCCCCGGCAAGCCCTAGCGCGACCTGCGACCCAGCGACCTAGTCGCGAGGTCACAAGGTCGCATTCTCTTCGGTTTTTGGAATTTGCAACCCATCAACCCAGCGACCTAGTCGCAAGGTCGCAAGGTCGCATTTCCCAAATTTTCCGATAGTTGCGACCCAGCGACCCAACGACCTGGTCACGAGGTCGCAAGGTCGCATTTTTCCTATGTTTTCGAAATTTGCGACCCCGCGACCCTGCGACCAAGTCACAAGGTCTCAAGCTCGCATCTGGGTCTCTTCTTGCAATCTGCGACCGTGTGACCCAGTAAACCAGTGACCCAATTTTGCATGTGTTTCAGCTAAAATTCATTGATAAACTGTAATTGGCTTTATATCATCATGTCGTTGTTATCTTGGGATTCTTTCATGAATTTGACAGGTGAACTTGAAGGAGACGTGGAGTGTACACCTGTTCTCTTGGATTCTAGCGACATGGCAACCCAAGTGTCCTGGAAGAAGGACAAGCAAGTGGCAGAAGAAGTTGTGGAGCTGGACATGGTATCCCCACCCCCGATATACAGGGATACACTATGTACATTTGCAAAAGGGGACAACATGCGATGGTACCAAGTGTATCATGAATTCGCCATACTGGAAGAGGAATTCCCAAAAGATCTCCCAAATCGGGAAATATACTTAAAAGTCAAAAGGTCCAAACTGCATCTCGCAGGGGTACATCCGGCCATATTTCCATGCCCAGAGGTTATGGACTGGATCATACAGAGAACGGATCCCAAGAAGTTTGTGATCCGAGACAGCGAAGGCAAGGCTTTCGCAACGCTCGTAGGCTTGGACGCCCACCTCTATTACTCATTGCCTCGCCCAGAAGAATGGGCTCTTTCTCACACAGTCTCTGTAGTTGACACTATTAGACAATGGTGGGAGGAGCCTGAGAAATTTAAAGCCAAGAAAGACCAAGAATATCCGGTGGCTAGCCTGAGAAAGGTTTATAAATTAGTAGCCGCCATGCTTTGCAGACTGTACGGGCGCCCTGATTGCTCCACCTTCAGCGGCACTTGGGCTACTATCATGGAATATGTAACGGCACATGGCACCCGTTTCAACTGGGCTGGCATATTGATGATTTCAATGCAGACAAACTTGTCCTCGGCATTGGCCCCAGATGATGGAATGCCTGCCGAATTCTACATGGCCTCTTACCTATTGGATGTTGTCTACGCGAGGTTACACTTTGAGGGATGGGCACACAACTGGGATTCCACACAGACCCGTGCAATTCATCTGCAAACCAAGGTGTTTTGGGAGTCCAGGTATAAACAGGATATAGAGCAAATATCCCTAGTATTTATCCCCGCTCTATATAGAAAACTATTTGGTCAAAACGCCCCCTGCATGTCTTGGCGGGCCAGAGAGACTCTAGGCCAAGTGGCACATTGGTTCCCTTTCGCCGGATATACTTTCATCCAAGTCTTTGGATCTTTCAGGGAACCACATGCTATGCCTCGCTTTGTTACAGACAAAATTCTCATTCAGGAGGTATGCTTCCAAATGTCCCAGGGCTTCTCCAGTGTCCTGTCTAAAGGTAAAAAGAAGTCGTGACCCACGCTACCCCTCACCATCGGCGCGTGCACAGTTAAAGACTTCAAAGAGGTAGCAGCGGAGGGAGAAGAGATGAAAAGCTATCACCTTGGAGTGCTAGAGCACCGAACATACGACCCAGAGAGAGTAGTTCCTGAACACTGCAAGAAAGCTAAATTCAAGTGGAACTACCAGCATATAGAGCGCCCAGGAGAAGACGAATGGAGGAGCTGGTACAACGCCGAGAGACAATATGCTCCAGAGGCAGACTTTGGCCAAGAGGATCCGGATGATCAGAGCCTGAAGACAGGAGCCTTCGGTTGGGAGGTGCCTCTTCCTCTCTACCCAAAAAGTCTCAGACCAGCACAGGGCTTATTACATCTATCCAATAGAAAGAAGCAGAGGCAAAAGCCCAGCAAGAAAGAGAAAAGAAGATAAAGGAGGATGAGGAAGAACGCAAGAAGAGTTCGAAGGCAACACAGAAGAAGAAGCAGGACGAGGAGGCCAAGAAAGAAAAGGAGGAAAAGGAGGCACAAGCCGCAGCAGAACGGGCACTCAAGGAAGAGCTGGACAGAGCAGAATCTGAACGCCAAAAGAAGGCAGAACAAGCTGCTGCAGCCGAGCAGAAGAGGAAGGCCGAAATAGAAGCAACGGCAGAAATAGAACGCCGGCGAAAGGAAGAAAAGGAAAAGAATAAAGAAGAAGAAGAGGATGAAATGATAGAAGACATCGAGGTGACTCCCCTCGAGATACCCCTGGGCGGTACCAAGCTCTCTGATGTTAGTTCCCCCCAGGGGTAGGAAGAGGAGGTATTCGACCTCACCAGACTCACATTCGATCAATTCTCTTTCAAAATCCGGCAAGAGAAAAGAAGCTCTTTGGCGCAAAGTCCCTCCACCACATCCACAGTTGCAACAGGAAAAGACATAGTCCTTGATACCAGGACTAATCCCGTCATGATAGCATCAGTAGGCACGGCTTTCGCCGTAGCCACGGAAGAAAATGTAACCAGAATGAGTAGAGAAATAGTCTCTCTGCAAAATAGACTACAAGCAGCCGAGCAGCAGGAGAAAAGGGAAGAACAAGAGAAATCAGAGTTGAAAGCAGAAGTTCAACAACTCCAAAACCAGACTCCCCCGGTCAATGAAGTCCCACTAGCCATTCTAAAAGAGTGTGATGTGTTAGAAGCAACCATGAGGCAGGTGTATGGAGAAATGTTCACCATAAAACAAACAGTCGCCCCATTGGTAAGAGCACGAGCAGAAACTAAGCAAAAGCACGAGCAGCTCAAGGAGGCCTCACAGGCCTTAGACAGAATGATGGATTGGACAGTGCGATACCCTCGGGCACCTGAGAATTTTCCCAAGAGGGATTGGATTCATACACAGGATGCTAAGGTCCAGCTCCGTATGGAAATACAGTCTAAGGACAAACTTTCCAAGGACCTGAAAAAATTAATGTCTTCATACAACCACCTGATAAACGGCATCGACTCGATGCACACTCTTCACCACATTCCTTCGCTTGGGGCATTAGATGAAGAGAAAGCCTGGGAACAAGTGGATCAAGAAATCCAGTCATTTCTGCAGCCCATCAAGCAAGCTGCTGCCACCCCCGAGCCCGCAGCATCTCAAGAAAATCTGGATCAGTTTCTTGCCACACCAGTTCGGATTTATACCAAACTTGCCTCTCTTTCCAACCAGATCTCACAAAAAAGGGAAACTCTAGTTCCAAATGCTTTGGAATGCATGCATCGGTTGAAAGAGGAGGTCCCTCTTGTTTCCCCCATAGCGGCAGAGTACCAGACATGGCAAGGTTTCCTCAAAGAGCAGCAGATTGATGCCCTTGACCTCACCATTGCGCGTCCATCTTCGTAGCCCGGTAGCAACAAGGCATTGGAAATGGTTAGAGGCAGGTCGCAGGTCGCACCGCCCGGGCAAGTCGCAGGTCACACTGCCTATCCAGGTCGCAAGTCGCACACACCAGACAGGTCACAGGTCACAACCTCTTCCAGGTCATGAGGCAACTCAACAAGCATGCAGGCGAAAAGTCGGGAAGCTCAAAGGGCAAGATTTGGGCTATAAAACTCCCTACGGGGAAAGTGTAAAGGGCTTTTCTTTTGGAAACTCAAGAGCTACATGGCATTGTATTGAAATATTATACCCTTGTGCATATGAATACAGATACTTGTCAAAACACCCTATGGTTATGATGTGTTTTGTTGTGCGAACACTATGTGTATTTCCTTATACAGTTTCAAACATCCTTTGATTAATGAAGCTGCACTCTTCATGTCATCATTTATGCGTCATGGCTATCTGTGTTGTATCAATGATGTTCAATTTATCATCTACTCTCTTAATGAATGTTAATGAACTATTTTATTAGCATTTCATTTTATCTTTCAGAAAGTAAAGGGATATCTCACCATAAAGAACTATTTCTTTTGTGGTTAGACTACCTTGCAAGCAGTACCCCAAAGATGTGTTGCTAACGACACCTCCTTAGGTGTACATGCTTTATTTATTGCCTCGATACACATAGTGTTTTATTCGTGTTTAATGCATCAATCATGTATTATGTATCATGTGAATAAGTGTGTGTCCGCAGGTTCAATCAGGTTCTTTTTGAGACCGAAGGGAGGGCATCTTAAGCGGTAGCCGGACCCACACCCCAGATGGGATCCCTACTCCAAACGGTTCAAGGTCTAATTGGGACTTTCTACTGAGGAGATCCCCTACTGTTGGCCAGACATATTTTCCCTTCAATAGAAACCAAGCATGAAATCAAAGAGAAATCAAGTTTAAATTGCGAGGCTAAGGCCTCACCCACTGCAGCTCCAACATCCTTCTTGTTCTTATTTTTCTGTGGGCAGTTAGTGGCGAGATGCCCATGTTCGTGACAGTGAAAACACTTCACCTTCGACAAATATAGCTTCTTGCCTTTTGCCTCAGATTTTGGATGGGATTTATTCCCCTTCACTTTCCTTGATTTGGTGGCCAAAGCACAATTCTCTTCATCATCATTCTTCAATGAAGAGCCATCCATAGTATTCCTCCTTATCTCCTGCTGCACAATATCCAACCAAAGTCGCTCCCAATTCGGCAGTTTCTCCCGACCATTGACAGAGTCTTTGTAGCTATGCCAATTCTTTGGAAGCCCAAGGAGAGCCAAGCTCACCAAGTCATCATCTACAACTATAATTCCCACACTAAATCCCAGCTCATCCCTACATTGGAAAAACTTCGTGAGATATTTTGGAATACTGTCGCCCTTCTCCATTTTGATTTTTCTGAGCTTATCTTTCAGCGCCAACTTCCTATGGTCGTTGCTGCTTTGGAAAATATCTATCAAAGCCTTACACATTACAAATGGAGTGGATTTCCCATGAAGGCTTGACAAAATATGGTCTTTCACACCTTCCAACAAAATTCTTCTTGTCTTTTCTACCTTCCTTTGCCATGCGTCAAGTAATGCAGCATCGCTAGAAGTAGGCTTAGGAACATCGCTATCGATGAACTCCTTCAATCCATTATCTTCAAGAACTGCCTCCATCCTATCCTTCCAGGCTATGTAATTTGAGCTACCCTCAAGGGAATACTCCAATCACAACCCTCTGAAAGACATTTCAATGAATACTCAACTGTCGCACCAAGAAATTTCTGCAGCAAATTCGAATTGTCCACTAGCACAAAACTTAGCACCGCTTCACAATTGCAATCTCCAGTGATTAACAATACTCTGATACCATGTAGAAATTTATTACTACTGATTGTATTACCATATTCTCCCGATCTAACAAATTAATATTATGTTAAATACAAAATCCTTCCACTTAATTCTTTGCAGAAATTAAATCTCTAATTGCAAACACATGTGAAGAAAATCAATCGCACATAAACACCGTTGTTTAACAGGAAAGCTTAAAGCTAAAAACCCCAACTATAATATATTATGTATATCAATGGATCATGTAATAATCTCATAAAAATCTTAGTACATCAAGTTTTCAATACAATCAACAATCATTACGCATTGTCATGCATAAATTTGCATATCTATGCACCAATTTCTTGCCTCCTAACAGCCTACCTCCACTGTGCAATCCTTGCTAAAGAAGACCCCTGAATGAATTCAAATTGGCCTTTCATTAACTTCGCAATCCTCATTGGCATCTCCAATATGTGTCAGATGCACTGAATGCATCACTATAGTCATAATAAATAGTCCATCTCACCCTTTCACCTATCTCTCCACTGGGTCTCCACTGGAACTGACATGCAAGTAGTTAACTGTTGTATTTGTTCAGTTGTTAGTGATTTTATTAGTTGTGAATTAATTAAATAATTAATTCACTAAACTCTCACTAGTCTATCTTTCAGTTAGACTAGATACAACTAGCTCAACTGAGTTTAACTCACTTAAATGAGTTAAACTAAATAACAACTCCCATAACTACTCTTCCAACTCTGTCACAACTTTGCCACTTCAGTTCTAACTATGTCCTCCATGCATGAGTCACCAACCACCCTATGAATTGCGTAATTCCTTCAGCCCACTGATTTTCCAAATCTGTTCACTGAAATAAAGTGCTCCAAGATAATAAGTTGATATTTATTGTTGGATTATTATTAAGGGCTAATAATAATCGACATGCATCTATATTTAGATTGATGATCTATAAATAGACTTCGCCCAATATTCTAAAAATAGAATCTCATCTATTTTTTACATTTGACCAACCATCTACAAATAGCATCCTGCAACTTATAGAATATGCTCACCATGTCTAAAAATAGACATACACCTAAAAATAGCTTGTGGGCCCCACTTCATGAAGGTGCTTACTTTTCACTAAGCTCATCATCTTGTTGAATCTCAAAAGACTTCCCATGAATTTTTGACTTTACAAGACTCTTCGAATTATGTACATGTCCTATGGACTTCCACTTTACAATACATTTTTTATTTGAAATTTACATAATCCACACAGTGATGTGGCATATGGTGGCTCATGACATGACATGACATGAAAATAATGACATGGAATGTATGATACCATGGAAATGTCAATTAATTCTTGTTGCTTCTTGCTTTCTGTCTTCTTGAAAATATCTTATATCCACCTCCGTATGGCTTATATATAAGGATTATTCATTGATATCAGGTCTCGAGTTGCAGTCGCAAATTGGTGTCCCTTTGCTTTCTTCAGATTGATCTACTTACATATTTAGATACAAAGGTTTATTTTAGCATGTTATCCTTCTCCATTTCCTGCATCATCCTATCATGATATGATAGATTACTTGCCTCTGCAATTCATTCATGATGAGATGACATCAATCTAAAACACCCCTAGTCTAGATATTGCATGATGATCCACTCACTGATCCAAAACCATGTGATAGGTTGAGGGAAAGGCTCAGTGATTGCACAATTTTGTAGCTCAAGAAGTCAAGGGTTGAGCTTAAACATTGAGACTATGCAATGCACAGTTCAGGCAGGGACTAGGAAAAAAGGTTGTGTAGTTGGGGAGCTTAGGGAGCCAGGCTAAGGGCTTGAGAAATTATTTTTCCCACTATGCAGTTTTGGAAGGTAGAAGAGGATAGGTGATTGTGAAATTCTACAGTTCAGGGGCTCAAGGATGAGGCTTGACCCTTGTGATTGTGCAATGCGTAGTATTAACTGGGCATGAGAGAGAAATTACACAAATTTTGGGGTCATAGGCTGGGCTTGAGAACTGTAATTGCGTAGTCCACGGTCCTGGGAGGAAGGAACTACACATTGCACAATGATAAGAGGCAAGTATGCAGATCGATGGCTGAGACTGTGTAATGCATACTTTAGGAGGGCTAGATGAGGCTAAGTTTCTTGGTCAGAATGTTTCTAGATTTGGCTAAGTGTGGGACCAGTGAAGTTGATTTTAACAGTGATAAGACTTGAATTTTATCACACAATTAGAACACTTGATGACACAACATAGATAATACAGAACACATAAAAAATACACCTCTCTTAGTGCAATAGCTTTGCGACAACTTACGACAAGTGTGAAACCAAAGATACATTTTGTGACAATAGTGATGAGGCTTGTGCGACCATGCTTAAAAATTTGGAAATGAGTTTGACAGATGTTGACATGATAGGATAAACTCATTTACATAGAGATAACCTCTTGAAAACAACAAAACTATATTTTGTGCGATGTGTGATGCTTAACATGCGAAAATAAGACACTTTTATTCCTTGTAAATGAGACCAAAACACTTAGGGAAAACATATGCAATAGGACTTAATGATTGCAATGAAAATATGCAAGAACAAAGGAGACTTCAAAATTTGGGTGTAGGCTAAAATTTTTGAGGGTGTTGTAGCAATGAAAATAGGGTTTATCATGAATTTCCCCTTCAAATAGGTGTTTCCCTCAATTAATGATTAGATAAGGATGCTTTTATATGAAAAAATCATATTCCCAAGTGGCATATTCTACTGACACATTCTTAATTTGATGAGATACTCAATAATTGCTTAGTTTTGTAGTTTCCGAGTCCATGTTTCTAGGAAATTTTTAGGCTCTTGTATGTCAAAATTTAATGAAGTATTTTCAAATGGGATTTTTTCATAGATGGCATTCTTTAAATAAGAAACATGGAAGACTAAATTTACATGTGAATATTGAGTAAAATCAAATATATAGACCATACCACCAATCCTTTGCAACACCATATAGAGGATATAGTACTTATATCATAATTATTTGTCCATTTTTTTGTTGCCATAGGGACATCTATTTAAGTGATTACAACCTCAAAAGAACCCAATCACCAAATTCAAAGTATCTTTCATTGTGATGTTGATGTATATTTTGTTTCATGATGTCTTGTGATATAACCAAATTGTACTTCAATAGTTGGAGAACCCATTTTTGGTTCTTTTTTGTGTGTTTTGTGCAACCCAACTTGGCCTCGATTTTGGCTAAATATCCTCATTTTAAGGAGCATAGTGTGAAGTATACTGTGCAACAAATCATTGTGGATATACTGTGTGGTATCTTAGGGGCTTCAGGGTGGGTTGAAGCCCCTCCTTTTTGTAACAGGTTTGGGTTGTATCTTGCTTAGCCCATGGTATTTGTACCATGGTATTATGTCGATTTAATGTTATATAGAGGGATGTAATGATATGTTAGAAATATAATTATTGTAAGTTCTATGGTTACAGGCTAGGTTTGTATCTGTATTTGGTAGTGAATGAAATTCTCTATAGTTGAGGGCGCATAACACTTGCAGTTGTATGCGCAGGTTGGAGAGCATATTGTGCTTGAAAGACCCATAATAATAAAGAAGAATAAGTTTTGTGAAGATATTTTTTGTTCTTATGTGTTTCTTGTATATTTTCTTAATATAAATTATTGCGAAGTAGTTGTTACAATTGTGTGTTATAATATTGTAGTTTATAATGTTGTAGAATGTGTTCTATTGAATGTGGTAAAGTAAGTGAAGGTTTTTATACAACACTGTCATTTTATGTATGTTAAAAGGTAATAGCAGCACAATATATTAACGACATCGTGTAGTCCCTCAAGGCTATAGAAACCTAGTTTTGTAACCACCCATAGTCACCTTAGGTGAGACTGTGATTTGCTTGCAGGTCGCTGCCGAAAGGTTCGGTGATAAAGGGTTTTGCTGGTGCGCAAAAAATATCGAACCTAGGTCAAGCCAAAACTAAGCCAAAAAATGATCTCATTTTTTAGATCAGGATCTGTTTGAGGGATATGTGGATGTCACATCCATCAAAGAAGGAAATTAAAGACTCAATAGTTCATAAGGAGCAAGAATTTGTAGACCAAGAGAACTGAAACCCTCATTTGACATCCGAAGTGTGGTTGCAAAGCTATATTTTCACAAATTAGTATGAAATTTTCTTTGGATAATTCCTTGGTGAATTGTATGAGTGGGTGTCGAGGTTGAATGAAAGGAAGGATTTCTTTAAGAACGGCAAACCTACAATGTGGACTCCTCAGTTGATACAACGACTCAAGTGCACAAATAATAATATTTGAAGGGTTTTTTATTTCTATATTGATAACATCTTGTGAGGATTCATTAATGAGTTTGCTATAGACTCGACTGTGTCTTACAATGAATATTCTTCAAAGGGTCGTGAGGTAAGTATATAAATTCTTCGAAAATATGGATTAAGATGATTTTGTGTGAAAAGGGAGTTTTATGGATGAAATCATATTTCTAGTTTACTTATGTTTGGAGGATGAAGTAAATCTGAGTAAGAAGTTGGTACAACACGAATTGGAAAATGGTTAGAGTAGATACCATAAATAGATATCATGAAGCAGACCCAAAGACCTTCATAGAGACTAATTATAATCCTCTCCTGAGTGATTTTGAAGGTGAAAAAAGAAGAAAAATACTCAGAGAACTCCCAAGGAACTTCACAGTATACCCCCTTCCAACCTGAGAGTTCGCCAAAGCCAGAATCCAGTGGTATTCAGGGTGTTGGTGGTATTCCTCCCCCTTATACCCCAAAAATAAGTATGGTTGATGATATTAGGCTACCTGTTTTGAGAGGAACTGGATCAAAGGAGCACACGAAATTTTGGTTTCGAGTCGAAGTTGTATGGACATCAAACCAGATCAATGATGAAGATAATCATAAGGCACAACTCATTACGATTATATGAGATAGAGCGTTGACATGGTATATGAAGTATTCGATCACTCACAATGGCACATTTGCAGATATTAAGCAAGCATTGATACATGAATTTAAGAAGCCGAAGTCTCAATCACAGTGCATTATTGAGTTAAAGGAGATCAAACACAAAGTCAATAAGTCTGTTTGGGAGCTTGATAAAAGGTTTAAGGTATTATTAGATCAAGTGAGCTTCAACATAGCCCCAAAGCAGCATAAATAATGGTTTATAGTTGTGTTATTGTGTTATGAAACCAGCTCCAAAAATAGAAGAAAAGAGAGATAAATGCCTTAGAAATAAGACACTTCGAGGGGGCAACCTCCTTTACATTACACAAAATAACAATTCTTGGATTATAAAAATTGACAAAATATCCTTTCTATATATAGGAGTCCATGGGGTCACAATATAAACCTAGCCGACCTAACAATAATAACTTAAGGGCACAATAATAATGATATGGGCGTTACAGGGGTACAACAATAACAATAAGGAGGCTACACTAACAACAATAAGGGACAGTAATATAGGGACCTAAAATGCCCCTCCCCTTAAAAAATGTCTTGTCCTCAATGCTTGAGTAGCATTGGATGCTTCTGTATAAAATTCTCATCCTCCCATGTTGAATCTTCAGTGGGTAAGTTATTCCACTTGATGAGATACTCTGAAATTGATCGATTTTGTAGCTGTCAAGTTCTTGTTTCCGTGACTGCTTTAGGTTCCAATATGATTTTTCCTTCCTCGTCAATCTCTGGCAGTATTGTTTGAATTGGAATTTTGTCACCTATAACCTTCTTTAAGCATGAAACATGGAAAAATGGATGCACTCGAGAAGAAGCAAGAAGCTCCAATTTGTATGCCATAGTACCAATCTTTTGCAACACCTTGTAAGGACCATAGTACTTTGGAGATAATTTATTATCCTTCTTAGCTTACTTGAGGGACATTCGTTTGTAGGGTTGTAGCTGTAAAAATACCCAGTATCCTACATCAAAACTTGTCTCGTTGCAATGTTGATATGCCTGTTGTTTCATTCAATTTTGTGCCAAATTTAGGTTATCCTTTAAGAGTTGGAGAACTTGTTGTTGATGCTCTATGTGATCTTCCACTTCTTGAACCTTATAATTTTCTCTTAAAGATGATGTGATGGATGGTGGATAATATCCATAAAGTGCCATAAATGGGGTCATTTTTGCTGGAGTATGGAAGGAAGTGTTATACCACCATTCAGCCTGAGGTAACCACTTGGCCCATTGTGTTTGTTTATCAGATACAAAACAACGTAGATATACTTCCAAACATTTTTTTCACTATCTCAATTTTCCCATCGGATTGAAGATGCTAAGATGAGCTATGAGCTAGTTGAGTAACCAAGCAAGAAAATAATTTTTTCCAAAAATTTCCAGTAAAAATGGGATCTCTGTCGCTTACAATAATCTTTGCATTTCCATGTAGCTTTTGAAACGTTTCCATAAATGCATTAGCAATTTTACTTGATTTAAATGGATGAGATAATGCACCAAAGTGTGCATACTTGGTAAGTCTATCAATTACCACCATGATGACACTCTTTCCTTCGTACTTAGGTAAACCTGTGATAAAATCCATTGAAATCTCCTCCCAAGGTTGACTTGGAATGGGTAAAGGTTGTGGAAGTCTCGAGGTCTTAATTGTCTCAACTTTATTTTGCGAGCAAACCAAACATTCCATCACAAAATTTTGAATATCAAATTTAAGGCCATCCCAAAAAAAATCTTTATTCACCTTATGGTAAGTTTTAAAAAATCCCGAGTGTCCTCCTAAGGGAGATGTGCGCAATTCCAAAAGAATATTTTTTTTTTAGTTTGGAATTCTTACAAAGATATAAGTGATCTTTGTACCATAAGGAATCATTTTTCCAACTAAATGTATCAGATGTACTAGGATCTTGCTTCAAATATTAAATGAGTGTCCACACTTCTTCATCCTTCTTCCATTAATACCTTGCTTCGGTTATCCAATTTGGTTTGATAATAGAAATGGAACATAGAAATGCTTCCACCTCTTCATCCTTTCTTGAGAGTGCATCTGCAACAACATTTAGTTTCCCTTTTTTGTAGATGATTTCAAAGTCATAACCCAACATCTTTGTGACCCATTTTTGCTGCTCTTCTAAAGATAGTCTTTGTTCCAAAAAGTATTTAAGACTATAATGATCACTTTTTACCTTTAAGTCTTTTCCCATTAGGTAAGGTCACCATTTCTTTAGTGCATGTACTATTTCCAACATTTCCTTCACATAAATATATTTTTGTAAATACTTTCCTTTGATTGGACGACTTTCAAAAGCAATGGGTCTTACTTCTAACATTAAAACCACACCAATTCCATTTCCTAAGGCATCACATTCCACAATAAAGGTTTTTGTGAAGTCTAGCATAGCTAATACTGATGCTAGGAATATTGCCTCTTTAAGATGCTCAAAGGCCTTCGTTGCTTCAGGAGTCCATGAAAATGCATCTTTCTTCAATAATTTTGTTAGAGGTGCTACTATTCACCCATAATTCTTAACAAACTTTCGATAATACCCTATTAATGCAAGAAATCCTCGCAATTGCTTTATGTTTGTGGGGACTTTCCATTCCTTAATGGCTTTAATTTTATTTTGGTCTACCTTAACACCCTCGTGAGATACAATATGACCCAAATGTTCCACCTCTTGTACTCCAAAGAAGAAATTTGAGGTTTTTTCATATAATTTTTTCTCTTCCAATAGTTTGAGCACCCTGTCAACATGTTGAACATGATCCTTCCAAGACCTGCCATAGATTAGTATATCATCAAAAAATACTAACACACATTTTCTAAGGAAGGGTTTGAAAATGGAATTCATCAACCCTTGAAAAGTAGAAGGTGCATTGGTAAGGCCAAAAGGCATGACCAAAAATTCATAAAGACCCTCATGAGTTCGAAATGTTGTTTTCGAAATATCTTCATTCTTCATTCCAATTTGATGATATCATGAACGTGGATCCAACTTTGTAAAATAAATTACTCCATGTAATTCATCCAATAATTCATCAATCATAGCAATGGGAAAATTCTCTTTAATAGTGATCTTATTGAGCTCCCTATAATCCGGACACATGCACCATGATCCATCCTTCTTGTGCACCAATACTACTAGAGAAAAGAAAGAACTTTGACTAGGTTGAATTATACCAGCCTCTAACATTTCTACAATCATACGTTCAATTTCTCTCTTTTGGACATAAGGATATATGTAAGGCTTGATGTTTGGAGGAACACTTCCTGGAATCAAATGAATAGCATGATCGTGATCACAAATAGGCAGGACTCCTTTGGGAGTTTCAAACACCTTGGAATGATTGTGCAAGACTTTTTGGAGATCTAGAGAAATAGACGATTTTGATGTAGCAACTTCTAGTGAGAATAATTGTGTAATCATGCCTTGATTTTTTCTTCAGAATATTTTTCATGACATTAGAGCTTATTATATTTCCTGGCTTCCCTGCGATACCCAATAATTAACCTTCCTTTCCTTCTGAAAAAATTTCAAGAAAAATTGTTGAAAATTAAAAGTTATCATCCCCAAAGATTGCAACCATTATACTCCTAGTACAACATCATAACCTCACATTGGAATGGAAAGAATTGGAATATTCAATACATATTACCCCATGGTTAGCTTGACATTATGGCATTTTCTGAAGCAATTTATAGTTCCTCCATTTGAAACTATCACTCAACATTCTTGTGTTGGGTATAGGAAGCAATTCTATTCCTTGGGTACCTTACTATGAATAAAATTATGGGTACTATCTGAGTCAATCAACATTATTACCTTTTTCTTCTTGATATGTCCTTCTATATTGAGAGTTTGAGGAGTGGTAATTCCTTCCAATGCATTACATGATATCGTCAGACTCATTTCTTCTTTCTCTATGGTTGGTTCCTGGTGTATATCCTCTTCTTTTGAAGTTCCTTGTTCATTTTCTTCCTCCTCTTCACAATCTATGTAAAATAAGTTCTTCTCATCACACGTATGACCTTTAGTGTATTTACTATCAAAACTATTGCAAATCCCTTTTTCTCTTTTTTCTTCCAATTGTTGTAGTGTCAACCTTGTAGGTTGTGGAAGTATAAGAGTAGAAACACTTCCATATTTATAGATGTGAGTGGTAGGCTTCCTTGTCGCCATAATTTTACATTCATTTTTTCTTGCCAACCTGAATTCCTTCTCCAATGAATCAGGTTTCCAAACATGAACCTCATGTTGGATGTTATCCTTTAAAGTCCCTTTGAAGACATCAATCCTGTGCTCCTCTAGAATATCATTTACCCTTATATTCAATTTTTGGAAATCATCAATGTGCTCCACTACTGAACCCTTTTGTTTGAGATTTATCAATTGGATAAAGAAGGTGTTTATCTTTGTATGCTCATAATGTACTATCATTTCCTCCGTAAAAATTGACCAAGCGACAATTTTTTACGGGAGAAAAGCCATCAATACCATACAAATGTATTTTGTTATAAATATAAAGTTTCATTGTGTACCTTTTGTGTGTTTTTCACATTATTGAGATCAAAATATTGCTCCATTTGTAGTATCCATGTTACGGGATCCTTGCCATCAAAATTTCTCATATCGATCTTTGGAATATGGTGGGTCTTCAACTCAACATTAGAGTTTATGAAATCATGATTAAAATTTATTTTGTTCTCATCATGAGTGTCCTCTAATATATTTTCACCATTAGGAAACATTTCTTGTATCAACTTTGTCAAACCTTCCATGTCTGCTATTAGATCATTCTTCATATATTCCATGTTGTCTTTCATTTTTTATTCTATACCATCCATCTTAGCTTCCATGTCTTCCATGCCATTCTTTAAACCATCCATCTTAGTTTCCACACATTTCTTCAAACCATCCGTATTAGCTTCCATGCCCTTCTTCAAATTGTCCAACTTAAATTCCATGCCTTTCTTCAAAACTTCCATTTCATTTTATGTTGTTCTTTGCGAGTGCGAAATTTGGTTCACTTGCTCTTGTAATTTTGATATATCATGCTCCACTTATTCATATTCATGAGTCATAGTAGAGTATTCTAAGGGCTTAATGGGTGTCGAATTATTTTTATGGGGAATTATAGAACCCAGTACTGATATCTATGCTTCAATATGCCCTTGGAAGCACTTCAAACTAAGTTTTCAAACAAGACTTATGAAAATTGAAAAAAAATACACACCCTTTTCTTACTTTTGAGGAGCTTGATATTGAAACTGAATTATCTCTGTGATTTCATATCTTCAATATCTGAAAGTCAGTCCTATAGTATCCCTCTAAATCTTCATTCAAATGCCACAAGTTTGATCTGATTTGGATTCTTCAAGACAAATTTATGCCCAATGTCCCACAATAACCTAATTATGGACTGGTTCACTAGATCTAACTTTTATGGTGTGCCACATTGTTTCGGGGAAAAACACCCTAGAGGTTTGTTGGGTCAAAACCTCCACAGATCAGGGCATGTTATTCAAGAAGGACTCACACAACCACATTTGTATGCTAAAAACTAGATAATCATCGATAGTAGAACTCACCCGTAATCCTACGTTTGATGTAGATCCTGTGGGGTCCAAACCCCCAGCAACCCTTCTTCCTCCTTAACCTGAAAACCAAGAAGAAACGTTCACGGAAATCTAGTTGTACAGCATATATTTACCCTAAATGTCAGTGAAAACCATGTGAAACATCATATAAACAATAATAAATGCTTAAATAATAACCTTTTCACATATACAAGAAGATATTAACACGTGAATTTAGGAACAAGATGGTTCTTCTCTATTACGAACAGCATGTACAGTAATAAAAAGTGGAGAGATCACCTGAATCCTTTCACGATCTTTGAACAGACCGTCGTCTAGATCCGTCCCGCCCTTGCCTCGCTAAGATACTTTCAAGACTTGTGCACTCGAGATGGCATATAAATGGATGAACATCTCCAGGAAACAAGGGTTTCCTGTAATAATCTGGGAAAGTGCAGGAGGCACGGGAATTCAGACTTGAATTTCGATTCCAACAGAGTATAATATCTATAAATTTCTCTCTCACTTAGGCCATGCACATGAGGGGCTTTTATACTCCCTCAAAGTAGTTTCAATTAGTTGGAAATAGTTGGCCACGTACTGGGGTGGTTGAACTACTAGAGTAACCATCAACCTAGCCCGAAAATAGGGAGTTTTTATATATATTTTAATGATTTTAATGGCATATGCGGAAAAGTAAATTTGGACTCGCGTATACACGCGGAAAAGTCTGGGCATACCCACGTATGGGATTTTTAACACTGCTTTTTATGAATTTTGTTCAAGTCTATGGGAATGGGTGCCCAAGGCCATAGAGATAATCATGAATCACATGAGGGTGAAAAATGATGCTATAACAGATGCCCCCTAATATATGAGGTTAGAAGGGGTACATGATGGCCGAAATGTATTATGCATATAGAAAGAACTTCGCAAGGACAAGAGAGGACTTCACCAGATTTCAGCCTGCCAAAAACCAATGAAAGAAAACAGAGAGTCAACTCATGCTGAGGCGGGCATACCCATGCTCAGTCAAAAATACATCATATAGAAAGTACATAATGGATCCAAAATGTATACGAGTATAGCTGAACTGAAAGTACACAATGAATCATCTGAGCATGGCCCGGAAGTACAAGGCAGAATCAATGTCTAAGTATCACATGTAGAAAGCTAATCAATGATGCTGAAATTGGATGTCTGATCATATAAGTAACTGAATCTCCAAGTACCAAATCATAAAAAGTGGAATAAACGGTACAATCACGCAACTCGTGAGCCAACATATAGGATGCTGTTGTAATAACACTGCAACATATAAGGGTGAACAACATCACTGGCAGAAACTGAATGGACTGTCAAAAGTGAACCGAAAAAATGCTGATGCACCCCGAGGTCTTCACCGATCACTATGGCACAATTCTACACAATGGGAATAGATGAGCTGAAGTCGACCATGTGAGAAATCATTGGATTACCGGTCAATAATGTATATCGTTAACCAACGCGAGACAACCCACCAATAATGAAAATGAGTGTCAAGGTGCCCCAGTATAATCTAACAAGTGCGAATGAATGAGTTGAAGTCGAACACTTGAAAGAATCTACCGATTGTTGAGCCTCAAAATTGTGCTTTATTTCATTCCACTTTACCTCATTTCATCATTCTTTTATCACTTCATAAGCCTAAAATCAATGAAGAATGATTATGATTGCTTAAAGGTTACATGCAATTGATTAACATATTGTATTTTCATGATTTTTGCTATTTTAACAATTTTCTGCAAAATAGCTACAGAATACAGGCATTCCGTAGCTGACCGCGCATTCCGTAGCTGATCCCGAATTCCGCAGTTGTTTTACAGTTTGAGTGGGTTACAGGTGTCGTCTGAAGGAAAACCGCATATGGGCATATTCCACGTCATGTCTACATGGTTCGTTTCTCACCATGAAGGAAGAAACGAATTCTGTGTATGGTTTTGATACGTGGGAACATATTTAAGAAAGCAGACTTCTAGTAGGACTGTCTCAGTCCAGCTGTCTACAACAAAAGTACGCAGCCTTCAATAAGAGTTTTAATTTGAATAGGAGTGGGAAAGACAGTAATCCCTATGTTATCTCAAGTTCTGTTATGTAATTTAATTATAAATATGACTTGGGAGACCAAGCAACGCTAGTTAGATCTTAGTTATATTTTGGCTTTTGCTGCCAACCGTGAACACTCTGTTTTAAGTATCTTTCTCCTTTAATGAAAAAGCATCATTCTGCTGCATGAGCTGAGTCGATTTTGAGTTAGAATACGTGCTACCAGGTGGTGGAGGGCCCCTACCTCCTGTGCAGCTCTGTTCTTTTTAATTTAGATAAGTAACTCTCGTTTCATTCTTAGCTTAGTTAGTTTTCTGAATTCTGCATTTTTATGTTCATTTGTATTGAATTCTACAGTTTAATCTCATTCTAATGAATTCTTCCAAAATATCTGTAATGATGAATGGGAATTAACTGTGGTATTTTAGGATTTTAATTGTGTTTTCATTTCAAACTGTGTAATTTCATAGATTAATGGCATGTCAATTTCAATAGAATACTCCGGAGTAGAATGCATATGGTTCAGCTTTGTCCTTTCTTTTCAAGTATGATAATGGCTCTTTAGTTTGATATTGTTCATTGTAGATTAATAGCATCTTAGTTTAGTTTTAACTCATTGCTTTAACACTTCAAGTTTAGTTGTTGTCCATTGTAGCTTACTTTGTCTTAGTTGATAAATTCAATCTCACAGGCTTAATTATTTACAAAACTTCTTTTGTTCAAAATTCATACTCATACACAATTATCTAGACAAAAGATAGTATTATTATAAGGTCTGGAGTATTTTGCAGCTTCTTTATCATTTCACAAACAAGCCTCTTTCTCAAAGACTATTTTTGAAAGGAAATCTATAACTTTTGAGAAAGGTTTAATGGTGTCAAATTGAGTTGCAAAACAGAAGTAGAAACTAGTTTAGAGTAGAAACTTTACCTTGTTACAAATATTCTTTTCCACATATTTTCCAATAAAACTTTATTCATGGATAAAGATGTTGTACATTGTAAGTTATCTGTTTGATTAGTGATTTAGGAGAAAACTTCATTTACACTTAGCTTGTTCATTTCTCATGTTCATTTCAATTTCATGTTGTGAGTTTACAATAGAGTCATTATCAAGCTTTGTATTTGTTGGTTGCTAGTCATAGTTAGACTCTGTTTTGTTTCAAATTTGCATTTGTTTACCATCATAGTTTAGGCTTCACTCTGTTTTGACCAATAGTTTCCCTTCATTTAGCACTTAGTTCTTTTCCTTTTCAAAATAAAACCATAAAAACCAAAAACATCAGAAAACACTAAACACAACGAAGTAGGAAGAGGTTACTTAGGCACATATGGTGCACTTCACTTCAGCAGTTTACCAACCCTGGTTGACAATTAAATGAACTCAATTTAGGAGACTAGGTTGAGACCCAACATTTTGGCGCCGTTGCCGGGGAAGTGTAACTAGGTATCCTAATTTCCTACATCCACAAAAACAAAAACAAAAACTTCAATCACCTACCACACCCACTATATCATGTGGTGCAGTAAGAGCCACACATCCACATCATGAATTCATATATTTGCAGGTAGAAGAAGAGGTGATAAAGCAGGTGGAAGAAATGGATGGAGATGATGACAATGAGGAAAATCCTTTTGGATTTCCCATTCAAGAAACTGATATCAATATTCAAATGAAGAACATCCATCCATCTGTACTTCCTAATTTCAAAGGTATGAGATCAGAAGACCCGGAAACTTTTCTTTTTGAATTTGAAATAATTTGTAGATCTTATGGCTATTCATTGCACATTCAAAAATTGAATTTGTTTCTGGCAACATTGAAGGATAGAGCTCTTAGATGGTTCATGACTTTAGGAACAAATTCTATAAGGACATGGGATGATATGAAAAGAGTATTTTTGGAAAAATATAAAAGTTATTGCATGCACCATGACCTTAGAAATGAAGTCTTTAACATGAACCAAAAAGAGGATGAAAGCCTAGAAGATTTAGTAGAGAGATTTACTTATAATATCAAAAGATCTAAATTGCATAATTTAGGATCAGATGCATTAAAAACTCTCCTACTAAATGCTATAAAGGATGAATGGATTGATCTTCTTAATCTTGTGGGAAAATGAGATGTCTATCAATTGCCATTTCAAGAAATTTGTGAACTATGCAAGAACATATCAAGAGGAAAAGCAAAGTGTGTAAGGTCCCCTCAAGATCCATTGGTGGCAAAAGTAAGTAATTCAACATCAAGATTGGTAAGTCAAACTGAACCTAACAATTTGCTAAGCATTCTTGGTAATTTAAATGAACAAACTGACATGCTAAGAATGCAAAACAAGCAAAAAGTTGCTTCATTTATATTTTTCCCTAAATGTAGAAAGAAACATACTTTTCATGAATGTCCACTTGATAACATTAAAATGTGTAAAATTTGTGCAGGATCACATACTACTAAAGATTGTCCATCATTACCAGGGTTGAAGGCAATTTACCAGAAGGATAATGGAGCAAATCAAGCACAAGAGCAACTTTGTTATGTAGCTCCAAGAGGGCTATGGCAGCCTCATCAACCCAATATGATGCAATATCCTTATGCACAATTTCAAGGTTATGCACAACAACCTCAAGGTAATTGGAGAACACCCTTGCCTTGGCAACCTTGGCCATCTCAATCCCAACCTCAAAACCAACCTTGGAAACCTTTGCCATCTCAATCCCAACTTCAAAACCAACCTTGGACACCTTGGCCATCTCAATCTCAACCTCAAAACCAATCTTGGCAACAAAGTTGGCAAAGGCCATACAAAGGAAATCCACTTTCTCCTCAATCTTTCCCTCTCTATCCTCAATACCATCATCAATGTTATCCATACCATTTACCTCCACTACAACATCAATATCACCCTCATTTTACCTCAATTCAATCTTTTCCATTACCATCCACACAAACACCCCAAAGATTCCCCACTCCACTACCTCCACAACCATTTCATATCCCCAACAATAAAACACCTCAATCAACTTACAAATCTGAGGTATTGCAAAATGATTCACCAGCTGTCATCGAAGAACAACAACCAGCAGAAGAAGACTCAGATAAGGTCCAAGAATCAGGGATGTCTATTGATAAAGAGGAGATATTGGAACTAGAGATTGAAAAGTCTCATGCATGCCTATCACTAGATTCTATGAATGAAGATCACATCTCCGAAGACTTGCATTTCATGATAGAGGAAAGACAAGGAAGACAAGATTACATTGAATCTTGGTTCAATTCAGTCATTGGATTCCAATGCTCAATTATTCAATATATTTTGACATCATCTAAATCAAGACAGTTGGCATCTCATATACAGGTACATATCAAAGAGTGTCTTTCAAACCTGCATATGAGTTTATCTATCATCTTGTTACAAACATGGTTCCATTGGAAGTACTCATATACTTGAACAAGATTTTCTTTTTCAAGTAGAGTAGGACATAAAAAAAAAAAGAGAAAAAAAAAAGAGAAAAAAAAAGAAAAAAAGAAAAAAAGAGTAAAGAGAAAAATAAGTCCTATTGTGAAAACCAGCTGGCTGGCGCAATTGGACATGAGCTTTGTTTGAAAACCAGGCAACTGGCGGGCAAAGTTCAGAATAAGTTCTGCAATTTTATGATGGTTTCAATCTTTCATGGTTCTTCAAATCATTCTTGGTTCTATGCTCGAGTTGGATGATGTGGAATTCCTTAAGGTCCACCTTCCAACAGATCTTGTCCCATCGACCTCAACACTTTATCTGGGAACAAGATTAGAGATTATTTGAAGTGCCTTGGAGCTTGCATTCATCAATGGCAAGCCTCCTCGTTGATAACAATGAGAATACAACAATGTCTCTTGATTGTCAAATCTTGCAGGCGACTCGACTTCGACACATTCATTCGTCCCTATCAAGATGCACTGAGGTACCTTGACACTCATTTACATTATCAGTGAGTTGTCTCGCATTGGTTAACGATTTTCATTATTGATCGGTAATCCAATGATTTCTTCCCATGCTCGACTTCGACACATTTATTCGCATGGTAAGAATTGTACCATGAATGTTAGCTTTGATGAAGACTAATGATTTTATGGAATCAACAACAACTTGCAGCAGTGAATTTTATTAGTTTCTTGTAGTAGCATGTTCATACTATTGTCAATTCAATAACAGCTACGGAAAGTGGCAGTTTCTGCAGCTATTGCTGTAGCAGCCTGTTCTTGTTTTTTTGCAACTTTTTCCAGAAGGCAGTTTTGGTGCAATTTTTGCAAGAGATTGGAGCAGAAATAAAAAATTCTGAGCTTCTGGGTTTTCTCAGAATATGATAAATTGAGTACGACGCGAACAGAATTTGAAAAAAAGCAATTTTTAAGGGCATTTCAGAAGGGTTTTTCAGGCAGATTCTCACTTTTCAGCATTTTGGACAGATTAGGACAGATTTGAGTAATTTTGCACAGCAGCACCTTTTCTTCATCAAAATGAAATTCTGGAAGCATGTGGCAGTAGAGAAGGTAAAAATACACAGTTTCCCTTTGGAATCACTCAATTTGGCCTTAAAATGAGTCCGTGGCGTACTTTTTTGTTGCAACATTGGGCAGAATGAAGGGTGAAACAGGGCAGAAATTGATTTTGTCATAACTTTCAAACCGTGCATCCGTTGGTCCTGAAATTTTTATGGAAAATGCATTAAGGAAGGGTGAATAAACACAGAAAATTTCAGAAAATTTCAGTGTGTACTTTTCAAGAAATTGGCCACTTTCACCTACAGCCATTTCTCATTTTCCGGGAGATCTGTGCAACCAATGGCATATATTTTTCGTCAGAAGATGTATAATAGTATTGGTAACAACCTCAGAAAATTTCAGGGAAGTCTGATGTACCATTTGAGAGAAATTCCAAAATCCATTTTCATTCTACAATTCCACTCCATCTCACTCCACTTTCACTCCATCTCACGCCATTTTCATTTCATTTCACAAGTCCACTCCACTTTCACTCCATCACATTTCACATCCATATTCCATATTCATACTTCATTTCTTCTTACAGATTGCATGTTGCAGCCACATCGTATTCAGCAGTTCTGACATAATTGTACAGCCTACAAAGAGATGATGATTACAGGAAATTGAAGGATTCTGTTTTGAAGACCAACATGCTAAAAGGGAACCAAAGGAACAACATCAAGCACAGCAATTAACAAGGTCAAAATTCTGAGGTAAATTGTGAAAATTATTTTAATAGCAAAAAGTTAAAACATGAAATAGATATAATGTGTATAATCATATGTTTCCTAAAACAACCTATCATTCGAATTGATTAACATATCTTGGCCATATCCCTTATCCAACATTCCAACCTACTATTCCACATCTCCTTAAGATTGTATCATTCACTTATTTCACCACAAGTTCATCATAAATTCTCCATCAGATCCATAGCCACTTCATTCTCCCTTATAGCTTAATTACCTCCATCCATTCACTTCCATTACACTTTGTAGCCAATCCATCTCTAAGTGCAGAAAGGTAATTCTAAGGGTGAAGCATCATTCTTCAACTAATCCATCTTCAGACACAGAGATACAATTTCAAAATAAAGCATTATACTCTATAGTCAATCTAGCTTCAAGCATAGAAAAGTAATTCTGAAAGGAAGATAATCTGCACAAAGGAGGAATGTGGCTAATTGTCAGGACACAATCAGTTGAAGTCAAGTATTTGGAAGGATATCCACAAGTCAAGGAGCTACTACAATAAGAAGGGAGGCTAAATTTTATAGAGAAATCTGATGGCTTCCATAAGGAGATTACAAAATCTTTTGCCAAATCTTTTGATGGAGCAGAAGAAGAAAATCTGACATGGTTATTGAAAATAAAATTGACACTCCACTACAAGAGGAAGATGAAGAACTAATTTCTGAAAAGAGATTAGGGCCAAAAGAAGCAGAAAGAAAAAATTTGGATGTTTCAGAGTACATGGAATAAGTTTTGATGAAATTGCATGAGGACATGCAATAGTCTTGCAGTGGGGGTATGTTGAGCCTCAAAATTGTGCTTTATTTCATTCCACTTTACCTCATTTCATCATTCTTTTATCACTTCATAAGCCTAAAATCAATGAAGAATGATTAGGATTGCTTAAAGGTTACATGCAATTGATTAACATATTGTATTTTCATGATTTTTGCTATTTTAACAATTTTCTGCAAAATAGATACATAATGCAGACATTCCGTAGCTGACCGGCGATTCTGCAGCTGTTTTACAGTTTGAGTGGGTTCCAGGTGTCGTCTGAAGGAAAACCGCATATGGGCATATTCCACGTCATGTCTACATGGTTTGTTGCTCACCATGAAGGAAGAAACGAATTCTGTGTATGGTTTTGATACGTGGGAACATATTTAAGAAAGCAGACTTCTAGTAGGACTGTCTCAGTCCAGCTGTCTACAACAAAAGTACGCAGCCTTCAATAAGAGTTTTAATTCAAATAGGAATGGGAAAGACAATAATCCTTCATTATCTCAAGTTCTGTTATGTAATTTTATTATAAATATGACTTGGGAGACCAAGCAACGCTAGTTAGATCTTGGTTAGAATTTGGCTTTTGCTGCTAACCGTGAATACTCTGTTTTAAGCATTTTTCTCCTTTAATGAAAGAAGCAGTATTCCTTTGAATGCATTGAGTCAATCTTGAGTTAGATTACGTGCTACCAGGTGGTGGAGGGCCCCTGCCTCCTGTGCAGCTCTGTTTTCTTTAATTTAGATAAGTAACTCTCGTTTCATTCTTAGCTTAGTTAATTTTCTGAATTCTGCGTTTTTATGTTCATTTGTATTGAATTCTACAGTTTAATCTCATTCTAATGAATTCTTCCAAAATATCTGTAATGATGAATGGGAATTAACTGTGGTATTTTAGGATTTTAATTGTGTTTTCATTTCAAACTGTGTAATTTCATAGATTAATGGCATGTTAATTTCAATAGAATACTCCGGAGGTAGAATGCATATGGTTCAGCTTTGTCCTTTCTTTTCAAGTATGATAATGGCTCTTTAGTTTGATATTGTTCATTGTAGATTAATAGCATCTTAGTTTAGTTTTAACTCATTGCTTTAATACTTCAAGTTTAGTTGTTGTCCATTGTAGCTTACTCTGTCTTAGTTGATAAATTCAATCTCACAGGCTTAATTATTTACAAAACTTCTTTTGCTCAAAATTCATACTCATACACAATTATCTGGACAAAAGATAGTATTATTATAAGGTCTGGAGTATTTTGCAGCTTCTTTATCATTTCACAAACAAGCCTCTTTCTCAAAGACTATTTTTGAAAGGAAATCTATAACTTTTGAGAAAGGTTTAATGGTGTTAAATTGAGTTGCAAAACAGAAGTAGAAACTAGTTTAGAGTAGAAACTTTACCTTGTTACAAATATTCTTTTCCACATATTTTCCAATAAAACTTTATTCATGGATAAAGATGTTGTACATTGTAAGTTATCTGTTTGATTAGTGATTTAGGAGAAAACTTCATTTACACTTAGCTTGTTCATTTCTCATGTTCATTTCAATTTCATGTTGTGAGTTTACAATAGAGTCATTATCAAGCTTTGTATTTGTTGGTTGCTAGTCATAGTTAGACTCTGTTTTGTTTCAGCATTTGCATTTGTTTACCATCATAGTTTATGCTTCACTCTGTTTTGACCAATAGTTTCCCTTCATTTAGCACTTAGTTCTTTTCCTTTTCAAAATAAAACCATAAAACCAAAAACATCAGAAAACACTAAACACAACGAAGTAGGAAAAGGTTACTTAGGCACATATGGTGCACTTCACTTCAGCAGTTTACTGACCCTGGTTGACAATTAAATGAGCTCAATTTAGGAGACTAGGTTGAGCACAAACACCGATCAGGAGGCAATGATGAATCCCCACTGTCGATAGCGAAGAGTCTACCACTGATGACTGCAAACCCTAAGGTGCTGACAAAAATACTCTAGATCTTATTCCTAGATCAATGAGTCGGAGTCGATGGGAAAAGATCTGCTGGAAGGAAGGCATTAAGGCATCCCACATCAGTCCAGTGCGAGTGTAACCCGCAGGCCAAGATTTGGAAGGAATCGGACGAAGTAGAGTAACAGAACCAAACCGAAGTACGTTTCCGACATGCACAAGATGAAGCTAGCTCACGGAAGAAACCCTCTGAACCAACCAATAATGAAAGCTGACACAGAGGCGAGATATCCACCAATAGGGTCAAATCGAAATCAAGGTACTACATGAATCCCAAGTGTGATAATGTATGCTGACGTCGAACACAGGGGAAACCACTCAGTTAAAGACCCATAATGATGATCAAATGCTAAGTACAAGGTCACCTATCAATGATGGAAATAGGGCCAGGGTGCAGCTCTAGGTTTGCTCTCAGAGCAATGTGTTGTAGTCGATAAGAGACAAACCCGCCAGCGAGAAGTTAATGGAGACCTTCTCAAACCAGCACGAGCAGAAGACCAAAACATCTAATGTGATAGAACAAGATACTGACAAAACCGGGAAGGCCGATTGAATAATGAGTCAAGAGACACCGCAGAATGGCCGACTTTGGTTAGAATTCCCTTGAACAAAAGCACGACTCGTGATGACCATGGCAGTAAAAAGTGACACTGTATAAGTCTGTTATGCAGGAGGAAAAAACAAACTCTCCATATGATTGGAAGAGATAACCAACTGGAGGAGGACTGACCAGTGAAACAAGGCAAAGGCTGAACCTAGGTCCAAACTAAAACCATCCCAAAATGGAGGAAATATATAAGTGTATGTGCTTTGTTCAAGGGCGAAAAACTGACACTGTACTGCCATCAAATTACAAAGTTACATCTCGTTCCCGCTCTTTTTGTTATATTTGATTTTTTTTGTCTTTTTCATATAATAAGCCTGAAAAAGAATAAAAGAATGCTATGGTATAATGGATAGAACGAGTATCAAGAAATAGATGCACTATTTCTTGGGATTGGAACGATCCTATGCTCAATGCAAGGTGGCGGAAACTAGTAAGCGATACTCAGAGGAATGTTCCATCCATGGGTAAAGAGGGTGTCAAGTCGTGATAGCTAAGTGCATGCAATGGTTAACTTTTACAGACAGTCAAGGTCAAAAGTTGGCTTAAACATTGAGTCCAAATGAAGTCGGCTAAAGGCCAGGATAAACAAGTACCCAATATGCAATGCAGTAATACAACTCAACAACACCAAGGAGCCTCTAGGGTAATAGCCAGAAAAAATGATAGTGAGGAAGAAGAAGAATGAAGCTTCAACACATAAGTCATGGCGGGACTAAAGAGGACTCCCGAGCCTACATAAAACGCAGCATGGGAAACAAGTGATAGCGAGGAACTAACTAGGAAGCCCATGTAAAGGAAGGCTCTACCACCAAGTCATGATTAAATAATCGGTGAGTGAAATGGGTGTAATAATCATGACCTGATGGGATCGACCCTATGGCAAGTGATAAGAATGGAGGCTAGTATGCAAAATGCAATGGAAAGTGGATTCCCTAACCTATATGCCAGTGAAGATCATATACCTGCCATGACGGGTCAGCAGACATGGATCAAAAACCGGGAAAAATCTCAACTTCGTCAAAATGTACCTGAAAACATACCAATCTGGGCACTTCCAAGCATCCAGGTTATGCAACTTAAGATAGATTGAAAAAATAAGCATAACAAATTTTTGTGAAAATTTTCAACTTTTTGGGCATAAATAGACAAGTTACCTCATATTTGGTTCATTGTTACATTGCTGATTTGAGAAAAAGTGCTCTGGAGAAAAAGCTTCTTTCGTCAAAACAGGAGCAATCGACCGTCAAACTTCACCGAATTTGTCAGGTAAGCTCTTAATTCATCCTTGTTATTCATTTTGTCCATTCATAAGTTAAAAATTAGGAATTTTCACCATAGAATCATTTGTTTAAAATCACGGGTTTGCGCATACGCGGGTTTATAATGATCAAGTCGCGTATATACGCAACTGTGCACAAAGAAAGTCGCGTATGCGTAACCCAAAATGAAAAAAATGCGTATCTAATGAACGAATTATTGAATTTTTTCAGGATGACTATATCTTGGAGAGAGCGTGAACACACTGCCATTGACAATGAAGTCATGCAGGACCAAGTATCACTCAATATTCTTCGAAATTGCGAGTTGCTCAAGTTTTTCAAAATGCCAAATATGAAGAGTAATGTCTGGTTGCTTGAAATTCATAATAGATCAAATGCCCATACGCATCGAGGTGGAAGATATCTATTTTATTACTGGACTCTCCCGGAGGGGGGAGCCAATAGACTTGCATGGTAAGCCTTTGGGAGGGATAACCGTGGAAGATTACGTCCATGTCTACTGCGTAGAGGGTTCCAAGAAAGTTGGAACTCAAATTGCTATCAAAGATTTAAGAGACTTGCACATGAAAATCCTCCTTTTTACCATTGGCATGGTAGCAGGATCTGCTTCCCTACACCAGGCATCCAGGACTCAAATGAGTATAGCTGTGGAATGCTTAACTCATTTATATGATTGGTGCACAGCTCTACTGATGAACATGAAGCAACAATTGACTTCTATCCGAAAAAAAAAGACAAAACATTTCAAGTATGGTACAATCTTGATGACATTCTTCTTCGAGAAGATTCCTGGGCTTAGACCCAAAGTGATCTCTTCTATCAGCAGCCCGAGAGACGCAAGAATTGCCCGATGAGCTGACTTGATGAAGAGATTGGGGGGAAGTGAAGTTCTCCGAACCACTTGGGATGATGAGTTCTTCCTTTGGTGGGGAGAAAAAATCATCGCTGAATTTCTGAGGCGATCCAGACCTTGTCCTTCCACTAGGCGCGGCATGGGGTACAGTGGGTAAGTTTGCAATTTTTTATTTATATATTTTTTTTGGATTTTTTCAATATATGTGAAAAAATGTCGAAAACAAACATGTTTTTGATTGGATTCAAGATGACTTACAATTTTAAAATGATCATGATACAGATATTGGACCAGTCCGACCTGAGGGTTAACCACGACATAAGCATCGCAGAGGCGAGGCAGATACAGTAGATCTAGACAGGACCCTCCAGGCTATACAGAGGAACTTGGAGGGGTTAACCCACCAAGTACCTATGGCTGCAGTGGAAGATCTGCCTAAAGCCATCCAGAGACGGGTGGTAGGAGTACCTCGTGACTAGGTACAGTTATTCCGCCGACTTGCCACCGCGATCTTGTTCTATAGGAACACAACTTCTGGGTAGGGACCATAGGAGTAGATAGATATGATATACCAGATGACTGTATATTTTTTGAGATTTGAACATGATCGGGGGCATAAGCCCAATTTTTTTTATGACTTATGAATCCAAATTTTGTATAGTTTTTTGAACACTCTAATGATATATATATGACGATTTGATGTGATGTGACAAATGTATAAAAATGTATGATGTTTTTGATGATTAAATTTTATTGTATGGAATGATTAATATGCCAATCAATTGCTTGATTAGCTAATGAGTCTGCCATCCAATTTTTAGCTCGAGGAATATGAATGAAAGTTAAAAATTGAAATGATTTTTGTAACAAACGTACCCTCAAGAACAACCAGAGTAAAAATGGATCTGGAACCCGATAAGTATTGTTCAACTACGACACCACCAGCTGAGAGTCCAAGAAAACTACCAACAAATCAACACCCAAAGATATTGCATCCGAGAGTAGATAAATAACTGCAGTGTATTCTGCTATATTGATGGAAGCATGACCAATACAGACTCCTTTTGATACTAACAGCTGACTGGATGGATGATGAAGCACCCAAGCCACGAAAGCCAAGTTCCGGGTGTGTCTACTAGCACCATCGGTGAAACCAAAATGACTCATGACATTCGACACAACCTGCCAAAGCAGATCAAAAACATCACCATCTCATCAAAGATCGAAAAACCAGATATGTACAAAGAAAAACTACTATATACAAAAGTAAAATGTCAGGCCGAAGCCTAGGCGTAATACTTTTTCAAATAGAGCCCATTTCTGGGCTCTGGCAACTCGTTCCCTTCAAAATCAACCAAGGTATATGCTCCTTTTTTAAGGAATTTTTTAACGATAAAAGGGCCATACCACATAGACTTAAACTTTCCTGCCCGCAGGGCATCTTTTTCTTGGGCATAGACCAAAACAAGGTCACCTTCTGAAAAAACCCTAGGTTTGACCGCTTTATCGTACTAAACTTTGACTCTTTTTTTATGCGCTTCATTCATCGTGGCGGCATCCCGACGCTGCTCATCGAGATGTTCCAGATGAAGGAGATGTTATTCAAGACTAGAAGTGTCAGTAAGAAGTTCAACAGCTAACTTAAGAGAAGGAATTTCACATTCAATGGGAAATACAGATTCCAACCCGTGAACTAGCTGAAACGGAGTAAAGCCAGTTACAGTTTTCACTGACGTCCTGTATGCCCAAAGTGAAAGATATAGCATGATATTCTAGTTGGATCGAGCTTTATTGATTTTCCTTTGAAGAATTTTCTTCAAGGATTTATTCACGGCTTCCACTTGCCCATTGGCTTGAGGATAATACGGAGATGAATGCTCCTGCCGGAAACCTAATTTTAGAGCCAACTCAGCCATCATGCTATTCTGAAAATGACTGCCATGATCAATGAAAATATCTCTAGGAATACCAAAACAAGAAATAACCTGGTTGAAAAGAAAAAGAGCTGCAGTCTCACCATAATTCCCAAAAGTAGGCATAGCCTCGACCCACTTCGTAAAGTAATCTACTGCTACAATAATGTACTTGTGACCTTTAGCCGAAGGCGGGTTACAAGTAGTATAATCAATATCCCACTTTGTAAAGGGACCGACAGTAATGATTGGAAAAAGCGAAGCTGGATGAGCGCGCATCTTTCGAGTATAACTTGACACGGATGACACTTTTTTACCGACTCCATACAATCTTTGAAAATCGAAGGCCAAAAGTACCCAGCACGCAAGATCTTTTGGGCTGTAGCAAGCCCAGATAAATGACCACCACAAGCTCCACTGTGGAAATCATTCAGCACAGCCTCGTCTTCTTCGAGAGTTAAGCAACGTCTCAGGATTGAATCAACCCCTCGATGGTATAAAGCATCACCAATGATCAAGTAATTCTTAGCCAAGTGACGCAACTTACGACGCTCATCTTTCGAAAAAGCAGAGGGAAACTTTGTAGTCTGGAGATACACAAGTATATCTCCATACCAAGGATCCTGTGGAGAGATAAGAAACAAATGTTCATCCTGAAAGGATTCATCATAGACTATCTCATCCCCACAGGGCAACTCGGAGATCAATTCCGTGAAAACCAATGATTTCTTGGACTTGGCAGACATAAACTCAAGATCAAATTCCTGCAAAATCACAATCCATCTATTGTATTTGCCCCCAATCACTTGCCTACTGAGAACAAACTGAAATGGATTGGCTGCTGCGAAAACATAAGTTTTATGTAGAAGAATGTAATGCCAGAGTCGCTGCACAGCATGAACAGCTGCTAAAGCTAATTTTTCTATCAGAGTATACCGGAGTTCAGGTCCTACCAATCCTCGACTAAGATAGTATATAACATGCTCTGCGAGAGCATCATCCTCCTGAACCAGAACCATACCAATGGTAGATTTTGCTGTTGCTAGATACAAATGGAAGTCCCTACTATAATTAGGTGGACTCAATAAAGGAGCATAGGTCAATGATTTTTTCAAAGTATTGAATGAGTGTTGAGCGAAGTCATCCCAAAAAAATAGAACTCCCTTCTTCAACAATCTCATAAATCTCTTGGTAACTTTAGCATAATTTACGATAAATCTCTGAAGAAAATTAGCCTTTCCTTTTAGACTTTGAAGTTGACGAATAGATGACGGGGGAGGCAATCGAAGTATTGCCTCAACCTTGAAGGGATCTACCCTAATCCCTTCCCTAGACACAATAAATCCCAATAACAGACCAGATGTAATCGCAAAAACGCACTTGTTCGGATTCAACCTAATCTTATAGAAACGACATCGTTCAAATACTTGATGGAGGTGAGCAGGATGATCCATCCTCTTTCGAGAATGAGCAGCTAAATCATCCAAATATGCCTCGATAATATGTTTGATGTCATGGAAGGCATATGACATGGCCCGCTGAAACGTAGCCCCAGCATTTTTAAGACCAAAAGGCATCTTCTTGTAAGCAAACGTACCCCAAGGACAAATAAAGGCAGTCTTATGCTGGTCTTCAAGATGGATAGTAATCTGATTATATCCAGAGAAACTGTCCATGAAGGAAAAAATTTCGTTACCAGAACACTCATCGATGATCTGATCTATAAATGGTGTGGGGTAATTATCTTTCGGACATGCTTTATTAAGGTCTCTGAAATCGATGCAAACTCGAATTGTTCCTTTTTTTTATTCACGGGAATAGGATTTGAAACCCATTTAGTCAAAGGAACCGGATAAATAAATCCTACCTTAAGCAGCTTCTCCACCTCAGCTTTGATAGCTGCATCCTTCCTAGGATTAACCGGATGAAGTTTTTGCCTCACCGGCTTAGCGTTTCCGTAAGTCTTGATCTCATGCTGGACAATATATGGATCTATACCAGGCATTTCCTCATAAAACCAAGCGAATACATTCCTATACTCCTTAAAGAGATCGGTATAAATCTGAATTTCTTCAGGGGAACATTCAGCTCTGATGAAGACATTCTCAATAACATTGGGATCCCTGGAGATGTTCACCGAGATAGTTGGAGAAATCACATCCATATTCCCTTCAGCATATACCTGTGTTGGTGCTAAAGGGTTCAGGACTGGGCGAACAGGACCAGGAGACGGAGGACTTGGAAAACTCGTTTCAACTGCGCTTAACTCAGGTAAAAAGTAGGACTGATGATGCAAATCATCCCACATCCTATCTATACCAGTCATAGCTTCCAGGATGGCCTCTTCAGATGGAAGAGTGGTATCAAGGCAATCCTGGGCAGAAGAAGAACTAAGTGTCCAAGCCGGGGCCACATCTCCATCCAACTCTTCCAGTGAAAGAGGAGCTGGAATGGACTCTGCAGAGTCAACAATAGATTGATAAGCAATCTCAGTTGCAGACATTGGAAATGCCATTCCACCCACTTGACCTTCCGCTAATGTGGCGGTAGGGGAAGGAAAGGTCCAAGGGTCCAAAAAATAATGAGTTCTGAAGAACTCTCTTCGAAGAGGAGCCCTGGAGGATGAAATTTCATTTATATGAACCGTAGGAGGAGGAATATCGAAAGTACCCATCAAGGAAGAATACATTCCAACTCCTAAATTCTCAGTAGGCGACTTGGTATTATCAAACTTTGGAATAGTTGAGTCAGTAGATGCATTCGGGTCTACAGGAGGACAGTCCAGTTGGTCCACTGTAACAATCCTCCCTTCGTGAGGGAAACAAATAATCCGAAACAATGAAGATGCAATAGCATCCATCTCATAAATCCAGTTTCTCCCCAACAGAAGGTTGTAGTCCAAGCTTGCATCAACTATCTCAATCTCTATATTTACAGTTTTTGCCCCAACACAGATAGGCAAAGCTGGGACAATACCATGCGGTCTATGAGAATGACCATCAAACACAGTCAGAAGAGTAGCAGATGGAACCACTGCAGGAGATCCAATTCCCTTCCAGCATGTGAAAGACATCACACATGTGGAAGCACCCTCATCAACGACCGTCCGGAAAATATTGCATTTTCGGTATGATGATTTAATATGAAAATCCATATGATGGGGAAGTCTCTTTTTAAAATTAGTCATATCGAATGTAATCATAAGAGAGTTCTTTGGATCGACAGCCCCAAGAGCAGTGAGCAGAGCACTGCGCTAAGCTGGACAAGACTGGAGCACCTCTAAAGCCGACATGGCACAAGGACTCTGCACCAGATATTCCATAATAGAGTAGTTCTGGGCAGCCCTAGCATTTGGATTAATCGTTGTACACTTGGTGGATGCTTTGGGCATCCGAGGTATAGGCTCAACAGTAGGCCTCGTAATATGAAGTGGCTCAGTAGCATCGGGAGCACCCTTAGCTTTCGAAAACTCTTCTTCGCCATGGTAACGGTATCTTGTGGTGACATCCATGTGAGCAATCATCATGTATATGTTTGATGGAATTTCCCCTTCCTGGGTGCCCCCAGAGGAATCCCCAGTATTTTGATTCACGCTAACAACTAGTTATTTCCCTTGGGGGAAAGGGTTTGTCAACACAGCCTGGGAACTGGAAGAACCCTGCTGAGCTAACAAGTGTTGCGCATCCTAAATTTTAGGGCAAAGGTGAGTAAGATGGTCTCCAGCACATAACTTGCATGGAAAATTCACTTTCTTTTTATCCTTTGGACCCTCACCAACATGCTCGTTGGTTTTATTCGCATTACCCTTCCCATTCTTGCCCTTTTTCTTATTATTCCGTCCCTTCTTCTTCCCTTCGGATTGTTGATTTCCTTTGGGGTCGGAAGCTTGGAGGGAATTTACCGACAAAGATTGGGAAGGCAATGACTCAGCAGGCACAACCTGACCAGAAGGAGCAGATTGCAAAGACAACTACTGCAATTGAGTAAGCATGCTAGCTGCACCACTATTGATCGACCCAATAAGTCCATCACCATGAGGACCAGGCTTAGTTTTGGATAAATCTAATTTGGAGCGAGGAGCATTGGGCAAATATTTATGAAGGACCCCATACTGAGAATATATCAATTCAAGCTGCTGGGCCCTAAAAATGGCCTGTTCCTCAGAAAATACCCCAGACAGGGATACATCCTTAGAAATGTTTGACTGCAGAGATTTTAGAAATCATTCCAAAAGGAATTCTCCTGGAATATGAGCTTTAATAAGCCTCTTCCTTCTCTGCCATTCCTGAATATGGTCAGAGATGTGGGTTGCGTCGTCCTGCTTAAAATTAGCTAGGAGTTCAATCCCGGTGTCATAATGGACAAGCAGCTAGAAATGATTTAGAATGTAATAGCTAGCTCTCCAAATGCAGCAAAATTGCCCCCAGTTAACTCAATATACCATTTGGCAGCGTTTCCAGTTAAGGTGCGTTGAAAAAATCTCAACCTAATCGAATCGTCGATCAGGGAGTTAGACGAACACCATAAATGGAAGGTGGTGATGTGGTCAGCTGGGTCATCTCCATTCTTGCCTTCAAACTTTTGAATGTCTGAAGGTAGTTTGGTGGGAACCGGAGGCCACCCCGGACTGTACCGGATCAGATCATTCGTCAATTTCGACAAATCTGGCAAGTTTAATGTTGCCAGAAAAGGTAAACGAGGCGAAGCCTGAGGATTCCATCCTTGATGGGATGGATTCCCAACATTCTGAAAAGAATACCCTAGATTTGATGAGGCACCAAGTTGCCAAAAAAAACTCGTAGAAAAAGGAGAAGAACCACCTCCCAATGCAGAGTTACCAAAGACCGGACCAGTCCCCCCCCCCGAAGTATTGAATGAAGAGGAAAGCCCCTGATAGGGGTTCCAGACATTAGAAAGAGGTGAAAAATTCTGATAAGAACTCGACGAAGGGAAAGAAAAATTCCCTTGGTGACCAGCGTAAAACTGATTCCCTGCCCCTGCTATAGTGAATACAGGGTTCCAACCTGTAAAAGTAGTCGAATTCTGACCTCCAGACCAAGGGTTAAAACTCTGAGTCTGAGAAGTAAATGGAAAAGACCCTAAAAAAGTATTCGAACTAGGAATATGCCCAGTTTCGAAGGGCAAACCTTGAAAAGAAGTTGATCCACCAGCCATGGAAGACATGGGTGTAGATCCAGCTGCAACAGTGGAAAAGGAAAATGAAGGAATCCCACTAGTGGGCATTCCAAAGCAAAAGGGACTAGATTGAGAAGCATGTGCTTGGGTGAAACCAGAGCCAAACATAGCAGTACTAGAAGCAATCGAAGATATAGCAATAATGCCTCCTCCTTCAACTGAAGCAGGAGTCTGAATGCCTGCAGCACTCACAGCAGAAGCCGCGTTCCCAGTCGTGGCCATCGAAAGGTATGAATAATATGGAGGATCTTCTGGTCTTGCAGACTCAGGTCCGATGTACTCAACAACGAATGGATAATCAGAAGGAAGAGGAGATGGAAGTGACTCAGAGGGTTGAGATACTTCCTCTACTTGTACTTCTTCTTCCTGCGGAAATAAGACTCTCGAGGTGAGTGAAATGCTCCTCTCGGAACCAACACCAGAGCTAACTACAAAACCTTCAATCCCTTGTGGAGGATCTCTCTCCACTGCGTCAGACGCCACAGGGTGATATTCACCTGCTAAATTACTCCTACGCCTTCTTGAAGAAGGCTCTGGACTCTCGGGAGATAACCCCTAGATTCTCCTCGATCGACAAGGCGCTTGATCAGCCACTTTAACAAATTTTAATTAGACTCAAAAAATTATAAAGCTAGGAAAGCTAGGAGCAAAGAGCACTCACTACAAAAAATCCCTGAGTTACAATCAAGCAAACAGCCCTCAGGTATTTCCGCTCCGGGTGATTAGGACCGGACACCAAAATACAAGAAAGCAAAGAATAGGACCTCCCGAAAGTAGTCTAGGATAATTACAGCCCAGGCCTACTAGCGAAGGTAACAGAAACAGTTACGCCGACCTCCTAACAACAACCTTTGTTGGCACAAGTACCCAAGCTTCGCAAGGGCACCCCCCAGAAGTACTGCTGGAAATGATACGACGTCTGCCTCAGGTACCATGGGTATTCCCCCCTACAGTCACCTATGTGGAACTTGGGAATGGCAACTATGGGCACCAATCTGTGTCAGAAGCCAGGCGGAATGGTCTTGAGGTTAGATCCAGCGAATCAGAGAGGGGGTATCTCTCTTCTCGACCTTCATTTCCCCTCACGCTTGACTCTCTGAAGGAGAGCTTTCCCGGTCCACCTAATGGAGTTGGATTTCGCTCAATTAATAAACTTCTATGTTTTTGTTTGAGCAGCCTTGGAGAGTTAACTCTCCACTCACCTAATCCAAGGCCCTACAACCTAGCTAGTTGGTGTATGACACTTAATAAAAAACTTGCTAGTTGTTTTTAATTCATAGCTCTTATTTTAATCGGCTGTTATATTAAGTCAAAGGGATACAGAAATGAAACTCGTGGTGTTTTGTGATGCAGAAAAGAAATTAATAAAAACCAAACTACATGCAAATGCAGTAATTTCCTTTCGATGAAAAGAAATTTCTACAGAGGTTCTACGAGACTAAATTTTTTTCTTTTCAGATAACAAACTTCACACTCACAAAAACTATGAAAAATACTAAATGCTTAGGTGCACCTGATGCAAATAACTAAGAGCATGCAAATTCTAAGATGCAAAATCTACTAAAGCAGAGAGAAATTTCCCAAAGATCCTTTAGTTTTATCACTTTTTGATTGTCCACAAAACTAGTTCCCAAAAGTAGAAACTCTCAATATGAAGACATCAAAATATGCTTGAAAACAAGAGGAAGAAACCAATGACAATTTCTTTCCAAAATCAAGTCAAAAACCAAAGGGAAGAGATCTCAACAAAGCTTCAAAAGACGTAAGGAAACGAAAACAAAAATGCAAAACAAAACAAAATGACAAAACAAAATGTTTTTTGAGCTTTTGAATTTTATAAAAAAGAAGAGCTCTAAGAGACCAAGTAAACTATCAAATCCCAAGCCAAACAACTTTGAATTTCAAGCAAAACTTCAAAAATGCTCCAAATCTTATAGGGCTACTTAGTAGAAATATTTATATGAGCAAAAGAAGACAATAAACTCAGTAACTCAGCCCAGAAGAATAGTACAAACTTGCAGCAAACAAAAACTTCAAAGAATCAAGAAAGACTCTTCAAAAATTGCAACAAGACCTAGTCAAATGAACTCAAGAAAACCAACCAAAAAAAAAAAAAAATTGGGCAAAAATCGAAGTGCAAAGCAAGACACAAGGCTAGGAAAGAGTATATGAGAAAAAGCTCTCTATCCTGATGAAGCAGAATAGCCAAGAATCCCAAGGAAGAGATCTTGGTACTTGAACCAGAAATGCAAGCAATAAAAACAAGATTTTCCTAATAAGCTAGTTTTCAACCAAGAGAGAAAAAAGACCAATAACTGTTACCAACCCAATCCAAAGACTCTAAAGACACTGTAGGAATAGGTCTCCATAGGCAGACAAGACTAAAAAGCCAAGAAATCAAAAATTTCAAAATTTGCCCAGGCATACGCTACTTGACAGTTTTGAAACAAGCGTGTATATGCGGCTGTGTCAAAGGAAACCCGCGTATACGCGACTTCCTTTGAAGAAAAATGCATGTATACATGTTTGTGTATAGACAAACTCGCGTATAGAAAGTTAAATAATGAAAAACAAAAAAGATCAAGCCTGGATAAAGAACCAGGTCTTCAGTCTGACTCAGAAAAAGTTAACTGGACTGGAAATAATAGTTAAAACTATTGGAAACCTTTCAAATAGCTGAAACCACCCAACAGGGGAATCACAAGAATGCGATCCCCAGTGGAGTCGCCAGTTCTGTTTCGGGGAAAAACACCCTAGAGGTTTGTTGGGTCAAAACCTCCACAGATCAGGGCATGTTATTCAAGAAGGACTCACACAACCACATTTGTATGCTAAAAACTAGATAATCATCGATAGTAGAACTCACCCGTAATCCTACGTTTGATGTAGATCCTGTGGGGTCCAAACCCCCAGCAACCCTTCTTCCTCCTTAACCTGAAAACCAAGAAGAAACGTTCACGGAAATCTAGTTGTACAACATATATTTACCCTAAATGTCAGTGAAAACCATGTGAAACATCATATAAACAATAATAAATGCTTAAATAATAACCTTTTCACATACACAAGAAGATATTAACACGTGAATTTAGGAACAAGATGGTTCTTCTCTATTACGAACAGCATGTACAGTAATAAAAAGTGGAGAGATCACCTGAATCCTTTCACGATCTTCGAACAGACCGTCGTCTAGATCCGTCCCGCCCTTGCCTCGCTAAGATACTTTCAAGACTTGTGCACTCGAGATGGCATATAAATGGATGAACATCTCCAGGAAACAAGGGTTTCCTGTAATAATCTAGGAAAGTGCAGGAGGCACGGGAATTCAGACTTGAATTTCGATTCCAACAGAGTATAATATCTATAAATTTCTCTCTCCCTTAGGCCATGCACATGAGGGGCTTTTCTACTTCCTCAAAGTAGTTTCAATCAGTTGGAAACAGTTGGCCACGTACTGGGGTGGTTGAACTACTGGAGTAACCATCAACCCAGCCCGAAAATAGGGAATTTTTATATATTTCTTAATGATTTTAACGGTATACGCGGAAAAGTACATGTGGACTCGCGTATACACGTGGAAAAGTCTGGGCATACCCGCGTATGGGATTTTTAACACTGTTTTTTATGAATTTGGTTCAAGTCTGTGGGAATGGGTGCCCAAGGCCATAGAGATAATCATGAATCACATGAGGGTGAAAAATGATGCTATAACACACATGTCATTGTTTCCTCCTTTGGCTCTGAAATTGATATACAAGATAATAAAGTCCGTGTACTTTCGGCCACATTTTACAAAATTCCAATCCGATGCTCAGAGAGATATTTATGATGATTTTCCCAAGGTCGCCTCATTTAGATGAAAATAGGGAGCATGTAAAAACCCTAACTTCCACAGATCATATCTCTGAAAATATTGTGAAACAAGATGTGAAATTTTTACACAGAGTTCCTTAGGATTTTAGATTCGCGTGATAAATGTTTCAGCTTTTTAACCTTCGTCGAAAAAACATTATAGTGAAAATTTCACGATGACCTATTTGGAGCAGCGAAACCCTAGAATCCAAAGTTCTAATACCAAATGTTATGAAACCAACTCCAAAAATAGAAGAAAAGAGAGATCAATGCCTTAGAAATAAGCCACTTCAAGGGGGCAACCTCCTTTTCATTACATAAATGAAGAATTCTTGGATGATACAAATGAAAAAACCTCATTTCTATATATAAGATTCCATGGGGTCATAATATAATCCTAGCCAGCCTAACAATAATAATGTAAGGGCACAATAATAACAATATGGGGGTTATAGGGGTATAACTTTAACAATAAGGGGGCTACACTAACAATAATAAGGAACTACACTAGTAATATAGGGACCTAACATATTACCACATATCAAGTTGCCACTAACGCAAAAAAAGATAGCAACTCAATCCAAATCTTTGGAAATTGTGCTGAAGTTGGAAGCTTCACCGATAAGGGACACTAATGCAGGTATGTAGTAGATTCAGAGTTAGCTAGAAAACTTGACCTTGCAATTGCAGAACATAAAAAAGGGAAAAAAAGCTAGAGAACAAATGTGGTATACAAAATGAAAATTAGAGGGCCATTCAAAGGAACAATTCCCTATTTTCAAAGATTACTTGGCTAGTGGAGCACTAATACCTTGAATGCAAGATCCAACCTCTGGTGTGAGATATGCAGGACAAGAGGCCAGAATCGCTTTGAAGAATGTTATTTGTTGCAGAAATATGTGCAAACCCAAAGGACCTGTTTTGCAAGTTTTGTAAGTTAGTAGGACATGATGAGAATAATTGCCGAAGTTATGATCAAATGATGGAGCACAACACTAATGCTTATAGAATACAAGAAAAAGAGTGTGCACATGAGGCCAATGGACAATTAGAGAGCTTTTGAGGTCTAAAGTGGGCCTTTTATGAAAAATTTACAACAAAGATAAATTTTATAAGAAATAATAGGATTCAATATGATGATGTCAACCGTGGGGGATGATTCACCATTTTTGGGGTAAAAAAGCAAAAAGATTAAAAAATAATAAAATAATAAAACTAGTTTTCAACTTGTATTTTCAACTTATCTCCATAAGGTTTTATTCAATTTTTGAGTGGGAGTATTGGTTGGATGCAAAATTCAATTCCTCATCCAAGGAGTACTGATGTTCCATACTTTCAATGGACCCTGTTACACAAAAAATTAGAAATACATGAAAAAGCGTGATTACAATCACGTTTTTCATGTATTTCTCATTTTTCGTGTAGTGGAGTCCATAGAAAGTATGCAACATGGGTACTCCTTGGATGAGGAATCAAATTATGCATCTAACGAGTGTTCTCTCTTGAAATTTGAGAAAATCCATAGGGAGATAAGTTGAAAGTATGAGTTGAAAAAATAGTTTTTTTCTTTTTTCCCTTTAAAATTTAATGATGTAATCTAATATTATCTTATTATTTCCACTATTTTTTTATAATGTCTTTAGGAGGCCCATTTTAGACCTCAAAATTCCCCTAATAATGGTAGAATCAGAAGGGAACTACGAAGTGCATGGACCAAAGATAGAGATGCCAAATATCACACAACCATTGAATACCAAGAAGGTGAACATTGGATTAGAAGAAGAACCCATGTTTGCAATAGTAAGATATTACTGGGATGAGGAGACATTCAATAAAGTCACAAAATTACTACATGAATATCAAGAACTGTTTCCCACAAAATTTTCAGATATGAAGGGAATATTAGGATATTTGGGAGTCATGAAGATTCCCCTAAAACCTGATGCAAAGCCATTCAAGAAAAGACCTTATAGGTTGAAACCAAAGTACCAGGAGAAATTGAAGCAAGAATTTGATAAGATGATAGCAACAGGGATTATTGACCCTGTCAAAGAGTCAAAATGGGCAAGTATTATGGTGGTGCATGAAAAGAATACAAAAGGAGAGATTAGGATTTGTGTTGACCTAAGGAAGTTGAAGGATGCATGCTTGCATGATCCTTTTCCCACCCCTTTCACAGATGAAGTATTGGATAATGTAGGAGGTCAGGAAGCCTATTCATTTACATATGGATTTTCAGGATATCATCATATCAGAATTGCACCTGAAGATCGACACAAGACTACCTTTTCTACAGAATGGGGCTCATTCCAGTATATAATAATGCCTTATGGGTTGAAAAATTCCCCTGTTATATTTTCCAGAGTGGTGGTCACAGCTTTTAAGGAGTATATTCACAAGTTTTTGGAGGTATATTTTGATGACTGGACAATATTTGGGCTATTGAACAAACATGTTAGAAGTTTGCCTTTTGATATATTGTTGGGACATGTTGTTTGTAAGAAAGGACTCATGGTGGAACCTACAAATATTGTTTTCATTTTGAGCTTGGATCCACCTAAGATAATAAGACAATTGCACACTACATTGGGACATACAAGATACTACAAAAAAAGCATTAAGAGGTATGCGCAAATCACTACGCCAATGGAGAAATTGATGAAGAAATATGTGAATTTTTAGTGGGATGAAGAATTCCAGAAGCGCCTCGAGATACTAAAAGAAAAGATTGTAAATTTTCATATTCTAGTATTCCCTAACTGGAATAAGAAACTCCATGTCCATGTCGATGCTTCTTGCATAGCTTTAGGAGTGGTATTGGAAAAAACTAGTGAAGGATAAATTGAACATACAGTAGCTTTTGCAAGTAGGAATTTGTCTATAGATGAGAAGAATTACACTACCATAGAAAGAGAAGGTCTAGTTATGGTGTATGCTCTACAGAAATTCAAACATTATTTGTTGGGATCACATTTTAATATGTTTACAAATCATTCTGCATTAAAGTACTTGGCCAACAATACTTTCCTAGGAGAGAATATTTGCATATGGTTATTATTATTTTAGGAGCATGACTTTGAAGTTGTTGTTAAACCAGGAAGGTTGAAGACAGGACTTGACCATATGTGAAGAATAGAAAAAGGAGAAGAACCAACTAGCATAGAAGATAATCTCCCTGATGCATAGATGTTTACAACCAGAGTATAAAATGACCACTTTATATACATTATTCAATTTTTTACCATAGGGATGGATCCTTTGGAATATACTACGTAGTAGAAGAAAAAAATGGTGGTTAAGGAAATTGATTTTTCATTGATAGCAGGACAACTATATAATATGGGACCAAATGTGATACTGTGTTGATATGTCCATGAACATGAAATATCAATTATTCTAGTAGAAGCTCATGGAGGTGCAACTGGTGTAAATTATGCAGGAAAGGCTACTACACAAAAGATCTTGAGGGCAGGGTTGTGGTGGCCCACACTACATAAGGATGCAAATTAGGAGTATTATAGAGCATGTGATGTATCTCAAAGAATAGGGAATCCCTCTAGAAGAGATGAGATGCCATCAGTTACACAAGTAACATTGCAAGCTTTTGAAAAATGGGCTATTTATTTTGTTGGACCTATCAACACACTTGGAAAGAAGACTGATGCGAGGTACATAATAACTGTGAGTGATTATCTGACAACATGGGCTAAAGAACAACTAGTAAGGAACTGCACTGAAGTTTATTTTTGAATATATCTTGTCTATATTTGGGTGTCCAAATATCTTTGTTGAGTTTCAAAAGTTTTTTCCATATTCATACATATTTCCATTATGTCATTACCATTTAGCTCTCATTTCATAACTATCTGACCTAAAACCCTACATCAAGTAACCATTTTCATAAATATATGGGTTAGGATCCTTGTCTTCCAAAGTTATTTATTTTATGTGTTTAAAGTGAATTTATGATTAGAAACTAGAAAATTAACATTGTTTCATATATCTATATATGTGTTATGAGTTTTGTGACATGTGTAGGTCAAAAGGAAGCTTCTAAAAGACCTTTATGTGGCCTTCCAAAACCAAATTCGAATTTGAGTGGAGAAGATCATGGGATCATGAGGACATATCTCATTTCCTTTTTGTATTGAAACTCTAAGAAGATATGTGTCTCATTTCTTATTTGTATTGAAACTCTAAAAAGACATGTGTCTTATCATTTCCTATTTTGATTGTAACTCTAGAGATAGAGGGAGAGATTCATGGACTCTCATTAATGAGATAACTTCTCATATTTTTGTATAAATAGGGGAAGATTTTTCCTATCAAGAGTAGTGAAAAAATAGGAGAAGAAGAGAGGGGATTAGAGAGTGTTTTGTAACAAAGCTTAAGATGGAATGGGATGTAGATTTGTGAGTTTATCAATAAAGAAGTTCAGTTCTTTGATGCTGTTTTGATTACAACTTTAAGGAGCTGAAGAATTTCACCAAATTGGTAGCAGAGGGCCCCTGCTATTTGAGGAGGTTTTACATGTTTTCTAGATAAGTCATTTTCAATTATGTTTTTTCATATTTCCTTACGTAGATTTCTTTCTAAAATCATAGTTTTTAGCATTATTTTTCATGTCATTTTCTTAGATAAAGGATCCTCATGATATTGCAGTTAGTCTCTTTCTCAAGCTCTTCCAATACATCTCTATTAAATGAATGGGGTTCAATTGTAATATTCTGAGTTATTAGCATTTCATTTTCTGTTATTTAGTTAAAAAGAAGATCCTCATTATACTGCAGTTAGTCTCCTTCAAAAGATTTTCCAATAAACCTCTAATTCACGAATGAGACTAAGTTGTAATATTTTGAGTTATTGATTGTTTTGCTTCATAGAATATCCTTATCACATTATGATTAATCTCTTTCAAAAAGCTCTTCCAATAAACCTCTAACTCATGAATGAGATTTAGTTGTAATGTTATAAGTTGTTTCAACATTTCCTTTTATGTTTTAGGAGATCCTCATTGCATTAGAATTAATCTTTTTCACAAGCTCTTCCAACAAATCTCTAACTAAATGAATTAGATTAAGTTGTAGTGTTTTGAGTTACTTTTCATTTCATGAATGTTCATTTAGAAGCTGTGATATCCATGGATTAGGACTCCCTATTTTCATCATTTTCTAATTAGGAACAGAACTTGCAAAAAATTTTTGTTTTAATTCATTTATTAACATTTCATTTTCTCCCTTTTGACATAGATCTAACTTCATATTTTTAGCATAGAGTAGCATACTAAGCATCAAACATAAAAACCCCAAAACATAAATAAAACACTAAAAACAACGAAGTAAGAAAAATGGATACTTAGGCACATATAGTGCATCACACTTCATCAGTTTACTAGCCCTGGTCGATAATTTAGGTTAGAAATTTAGGACACTAAATTGACTAAACAATCTTGATGAGTGACCAAGGCTCCTACTTCCTGACTCAAGACTATTGAAACATTTATTGTGGAGTTCCAAGTCTATCATCAAAAGAGTACTCCTTATCATCCTCAGGCCAATGGAATATTGGAAGAATTTAACAAGATTTTTGAGAATGCACTCACTAAAGTATGCAATGTGAATAGATATTCCATTGGGACCTCAGAATTCCATTTGTATTATGGGCTTACAAGACCACATGTAAGAAGCTTGCAGGTCAGACACCCTTTGGGTTGGTATATGGAAAAGAAGTTGTGATGCCTATGGAGTATGTTGTGCCTAGTTTGATAATTGCATCCTTCACAGATTTGGAAGACCCTAATGGAGGAAAGTATGTCCCAGTTGGTTGCTTTGGAGGAAAACATATTTATAGCAGGATTCCATCAGCAGGTGTAGAAAGTGAGAGAGAAGTATTGGCAAGACATACATACGAATTGAAGTAGCTCAATGCAGGAGACCTTTTCCTCCTTTATGACAGCAAGATTGTGAAATTTCCAGGAAAATTCAAAACATATTGGTTGGGCCCATATATTATGAAGCATATTACTGATGGAGGTGCAATTTAATTGGTGAAGTTGAATGGATAATTAATTCAGGGAAGGTTAAATGGTATTAGGTTTAAGTTGTACAAGGACAACCCTCCCCATATAACTTCGGACTAAAGAACAAAAATGATGGAAGTCTTAGTGTCACCTGCAGTTGAAAGTGAGAATTGGACTATAAAATACTATGCCGAAAGGGAGTTTTGGCGAAGGAAGTTGCTTTTTTATAGTCTGAATTATGTCACGACATAAGAAGGGTTGTTTGCCATAGTATAGGGTGTGTTGAAGTTCGTCGGGAGAATATGACCATTAAAAGGGAAACTTGTTGTTGAAGGAGTAGAAAGCCACATTTATTGAGACAGATTGGAAATGATCCAGGAAAAGATATGCAATTAATGAACACAATCTGAACAAGGTTTGATCTAATGATGGAGTTAGAATATTAGGATCATTATAAAAATACTTGTCTCGCCAAGATTTTTTCACTTTACTGTCTGAGAGCTCAAAAATCTCTAAGTATTGATAAATTGCAGAAGTTGTGATCATGTATGAACACTGAAGACTTCATATACATATTTAAAAATAGAGGTATAGATGGTATCATGGAGGCTACAACACCATCTACTACAATTGGAACATCACCATCAACTACATCATCACCTCTCTCGCACCAAACATTGTTGCGAAAGAAGCTAAATAAGGAAGCACAAAAAAAGAAGAAGCAAGAGAAGAAACCTGCCAAGCCACAAGAAGAACCCCAACTTGTAGAAGATAATGAAGATGAAACTGAGCAACACTAGATGGAGACAGAGGGTGCAACAATTCCATCACCACTTCCACCATAATTTCCACCGAGGAAACCAATTTTGAAACCCATGAAGACCTCCAAATATGAGAAGTATGGAAAATTTACACCATTGTTGTTGGGGAAAGTGCCATTTGAGGGAGAGCTTCTAGGAAAAAACCCATAGCTGGAGTTTTTAGATTCGGAATTGAATAACCGAACTAAGTATCTATAGTTTGCGCCAAGTAGATACCTAAAGTCGTTCCACTATCCAGAGAGCGGAGTGACAAAATTTGAGCCACTTAAGTGGGAAAGAGGGTTGGAACAGTATGGATTTCTCAACATGATGTATGTGCCGCACTTTGGCATAAGTACAATTAACACTTCCTGCTTAAAAAAATTGCTCATGTTACTTCATGCTAGAATCCTCCGGCTGGGGAAGATAATCCCTGTTGATGACATGCTAATATCAAGAATTACCAGATTACCATACTAGTGAATAGATCATGTCGAAGATTTTGTGAGTAAGGATCAAGACAAAGCAATAATGCAAAGCATGAAGGAGAATTTCGAATTGGTCAAGGGAAAGTGAGGCTACAACATAAATAGGACCAAGGAGTATGCTTCATTGTGCATATCTTGGCAGGAAAATTTTTGCAGAAATGACGAGCCAATGATGTCCCCACAACAGTAGTTTCACTAGCTGCGTAGTGCAACAATGGGGTCTAGTAAAATTGGGTTAGGTATTTTTGTAGAGATTTTTTGGTGGATTGTCATGAAGCCCAGAAGAAAGGTTCAAAATTTCACTACACATGGCTTATTTTGATCATCGCACTGATGGCATGGAGATAACCGAAGGAATCACAGTTTCCCACGGTAGACACTGATATATGCGAAGTAGTGTGATATTCTTCATTATGGAATACTATTGAGAAGTCAAGAGCATAGGAGAACCGAGTTTTCTTTGTATTGTACCACATGGATCTACATATGGTGGTGAACCAACATCCTCGGTTGTCACTAAGTCTGCACCAACAATATAATGCAATTGCAAATTTCAAGTTGGACTCTCCATAGAATATATGTATAGCCCAGGAATCATACAATGAAGATATGGAATCCTCTGCCATACTTAGTCACCAAAGATGATATTGATCCATTGATACAACTATGGCCTACAGAATAGATGACTGCAGTGGAGGAGGAGGAATAGGGTAGTCAGACGGATGAAGAAACATCAGAGCACGGAGGCCCAAGTGGAAAATACAAGGAAAACAAAGAGAAAGAGAAATATCAGGAGCCATAGCATGATGAAGGTTAGTCAAATCCTCTTGGAGGCAATGAGTAGGTCAGGGAGAAGAAGACGACATATAAAGGAAAAGGGAATATGCATAGTGAAGTTTCCCCGAGCAGTAAGAAGAAGTAGAACTAGGCTGATAAGATGAAGGGAATAATGGCATTGGAATTTACTCATGGGGACATAAATGAAATCAAGGAAAATTTCCAAGAAGTGGCGAAGGAATCATGGGGTAGAATCGAGGATCTATATGGCACACTCCTAACAGGAGTTGAGAAAATCATTACATAGCTAAAAATTATAGCGTAGACATCAAGATAGCCAGTGCCAATAAGCCAAGCACTCTAGCCATAAATATTGATAGAAAAAACATTTGGGATGAGGATCATGCAGACACCTACCAAATATTTTCAGTTTGACGCAACTGAAGCAAAGAAACAAGTGAAAAATTGGGACAAGGTCAATATGAACATTGCAGCACTGCATATTCCAGTATTGTATGACCTGCATCATGGTATTATAAATGAGATAAAGAAGCAGAAGTATAACACATCGAAATTAAATATTCACATATAGCAAGAGAAATTTGTGGTGAAGAAACAACTCGATTAGAAAATAAAGGAGAAGGACTAGGCATAATAGCAACAAAAAAGGTTTAAAGAAGTGGTCGAAGCCACTTGTAGAGAAGTTCCAAGCATAAATGCCCACGAGGAGGAACAAACAAAAGAAAAGTTCACGAAGTGAAGAAGGCTGTAGAAGTATAGTTTGAGTATGAGATAAATATCAATGAGTTGCAAATGAAGATACAACCAACCATGCCACCAGCAGTACGAGAGTAGAGGGAGATCGATATGAAGGTTGTAGTGGAAGGCATCTCTAGGACAATGGTAGAGTACAGAGTATTACTGGAAGAGACCTTGACAATTTGGACTTCTCCGTGGGAAGATCAAAAAGTAAAAAATATACAGGAATATATCTGAAAAATGCATAAGTAGTTGGAGGAAATCAAGACATCAATGAAGAAATTTCTAGTTTCACAGAAGCTCGAAAGGATCAGTGAAGGCAAGACACTGCAGAAGTAGATCAAAGAACTCAGGAATGAGAGTAAATTTTGATGAAGATAACTCAACCATGGCAGGATGAGGCTCTCCATTTGTCACAGCAAGTGGATGCCATAATCTCCAAGAGCTTTCACAACAGGAAGAGGCAACATTGAAGAAAATTGCAGGACCAGTCACGAAGGAAGTTTTGGAAGAAGTATGCAATCAGGAGAAGCAGGTTGCGGAGGTGCTACAGAAATTTAATAGTGTCTACAATAGTATATATCGGCAAAGATCATAGGGAAAACCAACTGAGTGACTTAGGACGAGTCATGTGTGAGTGTTTGGGGCCTTTTGGGTGCAACCCAACTTCGCCTCGATTTTGGATAAATCTCTTCATTTTTAGGAGTAGAGTGTGAAGTATACGACATAGCAAAGCATTGTGCAGGATATACAACATCGTATCTTAGGGGCTTCGTGGTGGGTCAAATCCCCTCCTTTTTATAATGGGTTTGGGTTTTATCTTTCTTATCCCATGGTATTTGGACCATGGTCTTGTGTCAATGTAATGTTATATAAAGGGATCTAATCATATGTTAGAAATATACTGACTGTAAATTTTATTATTGTGGGCTAGTTTTGTATCTTTCTTTGGTAGCGAAGGAAAGGCTCTACAACCGAGTGCACAAAGACCTTGGGAGAGTCTGCATCTTAGTGCGCAGACCACCTGTAACTTTGTGTGCAGGTCAGAGAGAAGATTGTACTTGAAAGATCCATCGTAATAAAGAAGAAGAAGTTTTGTGAATATATTATGTGTTCTTATGTGTTTCTTCTCTATTTACTTAACATGAGTTTTTGCAAAGTAGTTGCTACAGTTGTGTGTTATAACAGTGCAGTTTATCATGTTTTATAATGTGTTCTATTGAATGTGGCGAAGTAAGTGAAGGGTTTTATACATCACAATAATTTTATGTATGTTAAAAGATAATAACAACACAGTAGAGTAACCACATCATAGATTCCCTCAAGGCTGCAGAAACCTGGTTCTGCAACCACCCATAGTCACTTTGGGTGAGAATGTGATATGCTTGCAGGTCATTTCCGAAAGGGCTGGTGATCAAGGGTTTTGTTGGTGCGCAACATAGATCGAACTTGGGTCAATCCCAAACCAAGCCAACAATGTGATCCTCCATTACTGTACATTAGGTTTCCATCACAAGCGTGTTTTGATGGATGGAGGATGATACCCATAGAGTGAAATTCTAGATAATGCACGAAATTAAATGTTATACCACCATACCAAAAAAGGAAAACATTTGACACATTGTGACTATTTATCAAATGCAAAGCAATGGATATGAACTTTTATACATTTATTCACAATCTCAATTTTCCCATAATATGGTGATTGTCAATGAAGTTGTGAGCTAGTTGAGTACACATAAGAGAACAAGGTAGTCCATGTAAAAGTTGCATATATATCACTCGCTACAATATTTAGGTTTCCATGCATCTTCTAGATTATTTCTATGAATGTTGTGGCTACTATGCATGCTTTAAAAGGGTAAGAAAGTGCACATAAACGAGCATACTTTGTGGGTCTATTCACCAACACCGCAATGGAATTTTTCCCTTCAAACCTTGGAAAAACTATGATAAATTCCATTAGGACCCCTTCATAATGGTAACTTGGTGTGGTCAATGGTTCTAAAATACTTTGTGTCTTAATTATATCTATTCTATTGTATTGGAAAAATAAACATTCTTCGACAAAATTTTGAACATATTTTGGAAGGGCTTGTCGACTTTGTCAATTAAACTTGACAATTAAAATTAGTCAACTTTATATGTCAAAATTTATGTTTAGTTACTCTGTTTCTATGGTTGTAAATTGTGGGGTTATACCCTTATGTATTTCTTGTTAACCCTTCACATCTAGGGATAACTAAAGGATATTTTTTTCACACTAGAGGTAAGTTTTAGTTTTAAATTAAAACACTTATATCACCACATTTCTTGTTGCTTTTCTACTGATTTATAAATGTTAATTGAATTGAAAAATTACCTGATCCCAAGAGTGTCAATAGAATTGAACCCATGACCCCTCAATAGAAAATTAAGGTTCTTTGATGATGGGTACTTTACCAATTTAGCTAACCCTCTATGGGGATAAATACATACCATGATAAGGACAATAAAAAATAATAAATGATTTCATATCCTTGAGATATATGTTATAATTTTGTCAAATTCTTTGTGTAAGTCATATTAGAGTCTCAAAACCCTCCCATACCATCGATGCATGCATTTACTATAACCATGTCAAATTTCAGTGCATATAAGAAAACATTAAAAAAATAATCAACATTGGCCCCATTCACACCCCCCTTGTGCAAGGTCAAATAATTAAAACATAATTTTCACAGATTGTTAAATGTTAATTGAATTTAAAATGTACCTGACCCTAAGAGTGTCGAGAGAATTGAACCCATGACCTCTCAATAGAAAATTTATGTTCTTTGACAATGGGTACTCGACCAATTGAGCTCACCCTCGATGGGGCTAAATACATGCCATGATAAGGACAATAAAATTAATAAATAATTTCATCTCCTTGAAATTTATGTTATAATTTTGTGAATTTTTTTGTGTGAATCATATGAGGCTTGGAACCTGTTGTAGTTGCCACAACCACCCTCCAATTTTTTAAACATGCTTTGATTTTGGAGCCTCCCTTCTGTCCACAGGAGCTCATCATTCACTATTGTCAAGTATTCATGCTCTTTCAAAGACTTATCATTTAATGTAGTGCTTGTGATTCCTTTTCTTGATCCTGATCTCAACCTTTTCAAACACAAGCCATATTCTGCCTTCACCTTGCAGCATTGTCGGTCTTCCCTTCAAAAATTGCACAATCTTGGAAGGTGGGGAAACTTTGAGGAAATGAGTTACGAAATCGTAAGAGGTAGGCCAACCTTGAGCTCAAAAACTACATAAACTTGAGGGGAAAGCCAACCTTGAGCTCAAAATTTGCGCATAAGCTTCCCCTGCACTCAGAAGTTTCATAATTCACTAAACCAAGGATTTGCATAGTTCCTTGTGGTTGGGAATTGTACAATCCTTCTTGATAGTGTGGATGGCTAGTTTCTCAAAAAAGTAAAAAAGAAAAAAAAAAAAAAATTAAAAGGAAATCCCTAGAAAATAGGGAGTGGACAATTAGTTTCTGAAGAGTGGAGTGAGTTGTTATTTTTGTCTTTCCACCAAGTGTCACTTTTTCCTTGATTTTAGGCATGCACATCATAAACCCTAGCCCACCTAGATCTATATAATAGATGCCCCTAGAGCTCATTTTCACATTCAATCTTGGGGCTATAGATTTCCCAAGGAGATCAGGGAGCCTTCGGTGGAGTTTGCGAGGTTTTTCTGGGTGAGTTTTTATTTTGTCATATTTTGGTGCTTTTTCTATCACTTTTTGTCATTTCACTTCTATGAGTGTTGTTTTACTTGTTTCTCTTCATATTTTCTAGCATTTTAAATTATATTAGCTTTTACAAGTTTTTTTTTTGGTCGGTTGTTCGCTTTTTATAAGTGTCGCATCATCTTCTTATTTCTTTCCCACCAATGGTCACCGTTTCAATAACTTCCTATGCACGTTTGTTTTTCCTTTTTCATGTTGATTTCCTACATTAATTTTCACTAATCTATCTTTCCTTAGTCAAATATGCACTCTTACTTGCACTATCACTCATTTCTGCCACTTTCCCACCCCCTTCCTGGGCAGATCTTCCCTTCATTTGTCCAACAATTTTCATTTAAATATCACATTTTTCAACTCCAAGGCTCAAGACTTATTCTTGGACTCTGAAACTGTGCAATTCATAACCTTTTCTTTTCCAACTGCACATTGCACAGTTCTAGGGCTCGAGTGTCATCCTTGGCCACTAAGATTGTGTAAGCCACAATCACTCCCTCAATTTTCACAGGCTGAGAATGCACATTGTGAAATCTCAAGCCTAAAGCCTCCCCCTTGACTGCTCAATGTGTAGTTCATGAGGCCAATCTCTTCCATTATCCCATAAATTGCACAGTTTTCCCTCTGAGTCTTGTGGTGGTTTCCCTGATATTTCTCTACGAGTCATTTTTCTTTAGCTAATTTATGCTTTCCATGAGTGCATTTCTCTCTTATAGGTACTTCATATTTTTAGAACCTTTCTTGATCAGTTACTATCACTATGGCTCCCAAGAGATCTGTCTCAAAGGAGATTACAAAAATAAGCACTAGAGGGGCAGTTAAGAGTCCTCCAATGAACTTGCCTATTTTATCAGACACTCAATTGTTCATAAAGAAAGAGTCAGACATCACATGGCAGAAGATGAATGAGGTATTCTCAACAAAAAGCTTCAAAGCAGATCTTGAAGACTGAAAAGTGTACACCAATGTCCAAATATCAATATTACATAATATTGCATGCATGTACCCATTTTTTCCATGTGTAGACATTGTTAGTTGGATGTTGTCACACACAGATAGTAAGACCATGACTCTCAGTAGTGCCAGTGGAAAAAGGATTTCCTCTTTTATGGAACACAATTACCACCTTATGTATCATCTATTGATTTTAGATTCATACATGTATTCCCACTTTTAAGCAATCACTAGCTATACGATCACAAAGGATGTTGTCAAAGGTTGGGTCAAAGAGCCTTCAAAATTTCGCTAGACACCCAACAACACTTACAATACCAAATCTCTCAGGAAGGAATATCATTACTTGATAGTCTTATGTTGCCACATATATGTTCAAATAAATACTGATACCTTCCCAAAAGGGTGGGCACTCTTACTTAATCAGGATGTGAATGAAGGAAAATCATTCAACTAGTCAGATTTGTTGGCTCGACATTTGAGAATTCATGTGACTAATCCTATGAACCCTCCCAAGAGTAACCAAGCTATATTCTACATGTATTCCTATTTTTTGGATGCAATATGCGCTCAGAATTCATTTCTTGGTATGAATTGGACCAAGTCAATGTGAGAAATTGTCGTACATATTTACTACAAGTTTCTTTCAGAGTACAACTATAGGGGAGCAATGGAAAAAATAGCTGGTCACTTCTTCATTCCATTGCACAAGTTAATCTTTGAGTAAGATCCACCTTGCATGTCTCATGAGGCAATGGAAGCAATGTCAAAACTATCAAATTGGTTTGCCTCACCAGATGGTACATACCTCAAAGTATTTGGCAGTCAGAAGTGTCCACAGCTTCTACCGAGGTATTCTACTGAAAAATTGGTCATGCAAGAAGTTACTTACCATCTTTCCATAGGGTTATTAATATTTTTTCATAGGAAGAAGAAATTACCTTGGTCCACTCTTCCATTACAAATCAAACTGTACGAGATCAAGAATCTAAAGGTTGTTGAGGCCAAAGGCAAGGAGATAAATAAATTCACATTAGGTTGTTTGTACTTAAATCTGTACGATCCTAGGAATTTTTGCAAAGAAAAAAGTGCAAATATCCATTTCTAATGGCTAAGTGAGACATTTTATAGGCCTGAGGAGGAAGAGATGAAGAATTGTTACAATGCCTCAAATTACCACGAACCAATAATCTACGTAGGAGCATCACAATTTAATCCTCAGAAGGAAGTCACTCTAGAGGTAGAAACAACAACAAGGCACAACCCAGTGCGTGAGAAGGGAAAGAGGTAGGTTGCACATATCCAAGCAGAAGAGCAGATCCATAAGATGAAATTAGATCCAATCATCCTGAAAGTGGCCATAGTAGTAGAAAAGAGGAGGAAACAAAGGAAGAAGGAGTAAGAAATGAAGCAGAAGGGATAACAAGAGCAGAAATATTAGAATAATTAAGGCAAATAATAGAAGAAGAAGAAGAAACATAGAAACGAGCCGAAGAACAAGAGAAAAACTGGCTACTAGAAGAAGAGAGCAGGTAATTGCAGGAGAAATAACTTGCTCAAGAAATTGAAGAATTGATGGTAATATAATACATGGATGTGGAACCAGAGCTGACAAACCAATATTTTGATCTGATGTCGAGCACTCAACTTGTCACCGTTCAATCTCCCCTTCCTCCAAGAACAGAGCATGCTCCAAGCAAAGAAGAGGGGAATTCTTCCCCTTGATGATTCTTTGGTCAAGGATATGTACAATATAACTTATAATGAGATTCAAAATAATATTGTACAAGTGAGAAAGGAACATTTTCCAAATGAGCACATTTTTCTTGTATTCATTAGAGAAAGGGTGATTGTCATAGACACCAGGAAAAATCTAGAAGCCATTTTTGCAGCCAACTTGGCCTTCGTAGGTGCTTCCAGGTCAAACACGGAGTATATCATGGAAGATAATTTAAAAATGATAAATAACCTATAGGATACAAGGAAAGAAGTGGAACAACTCCAAGAAAAGGTCCAAAAATCAGTTGTGGTGCATGCATGTCTCGAAGAACTTAAGGCAACCATACTTGGAGAAGTATCAGCATTAGGAGAGACCATGTGGAGCCTTTATGATGAGTTTGTCACAATGAATAAATAATTTTCCCTTTTTCATGACATGCAACAGAAGTGAAAATATAATGCTAAGAACCTCAAGGATTTCCACACAGCCATCGTTGTTGTGCATGAGTAGTCAATGCAACACAAAGGGGCACCATGTGAATTGGGAAATAAAACAAGGCAACAAGAAAACTTGGACAAAGCACAATTTTGAATGATCATCCAGAGTAAAAAAAACTCGCCTCATTCATCGCCAACATTAAAGACTCTTATGCATGATTATAAATTAGCATGGATTTCATGGTGAATCACACAAGATCCCTTTAGTTGGCTCACTCATTGATGCCAACTGTAGGAATCAAGTTAGGAAGGATGTTGAAGAATACTTGGACCAACTCAGGTAAATCACCTCCAAGGAAGATCTGGAGGTGAACATGAGTAATATGTAGAAGTACATTGGTGACCCTATCCAGATCAACACATTTTCTCTTCTACCTGAGAAGGAAGTTCAAACTTGTTCCAAATTAGTGTACCCAAATGAAATGGAGGCTAGAGTCTACTTCCAGCTTGATCCCATCATGCATTTTGGGGAATTCATCACAAAATACAAACCTTGGCACTGCTATGTGATTGAAAAATTACAAGTTGAGGTGGCTGAGCTGGATTTTCCCCAAACTCAAGCTTAACTTGTTTTGTCTTATTAGGATGTCTAGTCAACTCTACCCAATTTTGCCTTATTGGGCATGAGCAACATTGTAATATTTTTTAATTAATTGTAAGGAAAATTCCAAGTGTCAATTGTGGAATGTGAAGAGTCAATTTGTAATGAAGTCCAAAGGCCACGGTTGAAGGAAGTAAACAATTTATGAGGGAAGTCAAAGAGCCACAATTGGAGATGAATAGTCACCCATTTTTTTATAGATATACCCTCATTATTCATGTAAAGGGATTTTGGCTTAGGGTCAAAATCTTGGGAGCTTTTTTGAGAGCCTTGGCTTATCCGTAGCATAGAGGGATTATCTTTCTTTGGAGGAGCAGATGTTGGATTCATTTTCCACTATTGGGACTATTGGTTCATCAACTTTATATGTATGTTTGGAACATTCACTTTAATAAAATCTCAGAGCCGACACATTTTCATGCATATGTTTTGAATATAGTAGGACTATTCTTTTTATATTAGAAATATATTTTATTTCATTTACACTAACACTCATGAACTATTTCGTTTGCATTAGTATGAATAATTTTTTAATGTGTGATGTTGTATATTTCTATCATGGTTAACTTGTGAACTATTTTACACACTAACTTATGATCCCTTTTATGCTCATGTGTTCCTTTCAAGCTGCGTAATATTGCAAGCTTCTAAGGGGCTCACTCATTTTCCACTTTGTCTTATTAGAACCTTTCATACATTACACTTGACCCTCCATAGAGTTATACACTTATTTCACCAAAGTCATGGATACTTCATTCAATGCATTATCATAGCCAAGGAATAACACTAAAACCCACCATTTCGGAAACCGGGCCATGCTCTAGAAGGTTGTCCTACTCCAAACGGTGTGAGATCTAATTGGGAACTCATATCGGGGAGACCCACTGAATATTTTTAGATCAATGCATGTATCTACTATAACCATTTCAAATTTTAGTGCATACAAGCACAAATTGAAAAAATTTCAACACTGGCCCCATTCACAACTCCCTCTGTGCAGGGTCAATTAATTAAAGCATAATTTCCACTAATTATTAAATATCAAGTGAATTGAAAATTTACCTTACCTCGAGAGAATCGAGATAATTGAATCAGTGACCTCTCAATATCAAATTAAGGTGCTCTCATGATGGGTACTCGACCAATTGAGCTAACCCTCGATGGGTCTAAATACATATGATGATAAGGAAAATAATAAATAATAAATAATTTCATATCCTTTATCATTATGTTATAATTATCCCCATTCGGGGTGCTCCAGGATCATTGCCACTGGCCAGACCATAAGACAAGTGGTGGTATTGTACCATGCAATCACTATGTAAGCATTAAGTATGATAGCCAAACTATCCATCAACCAAATGTGGAAGTTTGTGGATGATATGGGGATGATGACAAAATTAGTAAGACATCATGTGCTGTCAGAAGCATGGTTTAAAAGGAAGTGCAGGGTTTGCTTCCAAAGACATAGTTCGGCCTGCCAAACAACATTCCCCTCCGGTAGAAACGATGAATTACGACAGCGGATGGAGACTGGAGCAACCATAGTTCACAAGATTTATGCTTTGGTTCAGGGGTATGTTCTTCTTCATATCAACCTCATGTTATTAGTCATCAATAATGATATGTAGCAGGATAGTGCAGTGTCTGCATGTATAGGAATTCTCTTAACCATATGTTGCTATGTGACCATACCACCAGAGGCTATTAAGCCTTGTTTTCGCAACCCTTGTAAAGATGGGAAGGTTAATCAATTTCATTGTTTTCTGTGAAGAGCTATTACTATCTGTTAAAGAGACATCAACTCGATTCTGTAGGTTTCTGTTTGTTAAATTTGGGAACTAGAAGTGGGATAAAGGGGAACCAATCTTGTATGTGAGCTACTGATTTGGGGAAAAGTAATTTCTATAATTTCAATTCTGTCAATCTTCATAGCAATAGGCAGGGTATTATGCTTCTTATTGGTCATTTTCATGCTCTCTGGTCTTCCCTTATCATGAATTCTTGTAACTCTTAGAGGCAGGGTATTCTGATGCAAATCTGTCTGGGTTTTATAGTGTTATTCTACCATGGTTTTAAGTAGCAATTTTGTCATTCTCATAGTCTCAATTCTGGTTTTCACTTTCGCCCGTGTAATTTAGAAAGGTAGGGTACTCTGTTGCAAATTAGTCATTTACATGTTCAATGTTTTGGTTTTAACTGTAATTCCTGTAATTACAAAAATTCAAATGGTTTAGGGAGGTTCTGTCTATATGTCCAATCTAAATTCAGTGGTCGAAAAATTTTCGGACTACGGCATAATTTCAGTCAAGAGGAGCAACACGAGCTTCAACAAGATTTTGGTCAGAAGATAGGAAGATTAACTATTATACCTTTTCTCTTCCATTATACAGGATCACAAATTGTTAATACAGATTTAATTTAGAAAATTACAGAGTACAGAAAAATGGTTAAGAGGTAGACGAGATAGAGCATGGCCCAAAATCAAGATAAATGGAAACAGAAGATGGTTAAACCTGAAGCTGAGACCAGAAAGTGAGGTAGGAAGATAAAGCAATGGGTTTTAGAGAATCTCTCGATAGTTTACTCCCTTGGAAATCTGCCTCATGTTAGGAAGGTAATTCATGGTTGGGAAAGAGAAAGTCAAAGTAATGAGGAAGAAAATGAAGTAGAAGCAGAAATTCTAGACTTTATCACTGATCCTGGAAACACTAGAGCTTGTCTTTCATTGTTCAATCAAACAGTCCATACTTACTAGATCATGAAGTGTGTTATGGCTAAGGCTATGCAAAGTATTTATCCAAGAAATGAGACTCAAGAACCAACAATGATGGAATTGCTTTAGGATATTGATATTCAACTCCAGCATATAAAGGTGACTCAGTATCAAGCGATGGACTGTATCAGACGAATTGAAGACTGTATTGGATGAATTGAAAAGCAGATTCAACAAATGCAGTAAGAAGACATGCCTGGTTCCATGGAAAAGGACCCAAAACCAATCAATTCCTCAGATGGATAGTGTTCCAGGTTAATTTCATGTTTTTGTGAATAATGTTTTTTTGGACAGTGCTTTAGTTTTAAGTTGCTACTTTGTAAATGTTTTAAATAGTGAACTGGCCAGTGCAACAAGTAGAAGAATGAAACATTTCCAATTTTGGTTGGATTTTAATGCATTAAGGTGGCCAATAGACTTAGTTTCCTCCCAGTAGGTCAAGGTCACCAACTTACTATCTAATGTAACCTGCTTTTTGATGATAAATAGAAAATAGCAAGGTAGTACCAAATTGACAAAAAAAAGATAACTATGTTATAATTTTTTTGAATTCTTTGTGTGAGTCATATTTGAGTCTCAAAACCCTCCCATACTAGCAATGCATCCATCTACTATAACCATGTCAAGTTTCATTGCATACAAGCACAAATTGAAAAAAATTCTGCATTGACCCCATTCACAACCCCCTCTATGCGAGGTCATTTAATTAAAGCATTATTTCCACATATTGTCAAATATTAAGTGAATTGAACATTTACGTGACCAAAATAACATTGAGAGAATTGAACCCATGACCTCTCAATAGAAAATTAATGTGCTTTGATGATGGGTACTCAACCAATTGAGCTAAGCATTAACTTGGCTAAATATATACCATGATAAAGACAATAAAAAATAATAAATAATTTCATCTCCTTGATATTTATGTTATAATTTTTTTGAATTCTTTATGTGAGTCATATTTGAGTCTCAAAACCCTCCCATACCATCAACACATTCATCAACTATAACCATGTCAAATTTCAATGCATACAAGCACAAACTAGACAAATTTCAACATTGGCCCCATTCACAACCTCCTCTATGTGGGGTTAATTAATTAAAGCATAATTTCCACGGATTTATAAATATTAAGTAAAATGAATATTTTCCTAAACACGAGAGCATCAAGAGAATTGAACCGTGACCTCTTTATAGAAAATTAAGGTGCTCTCACAATGGGTAATCAACAAATTGATCTAACCCATGAGGCTAAACACATACATCAATGAGATTCTGTTGGTTTCAAGAATAATTTATTATCTACTGAACAATGCCAACCACATGAAGGCGGAAGCTCATATGGCCCCTCCCCTCCACACATCACTCTCAATTCCCTAATACTCAATTTATCTACTATAAAATATTTTAAAGAAACATAGTAAGAATCAAGCATAGCTACAAACTAAGAAAAAAAATTAAGGTAAATGAAAGAGGACAAATCAACTAAAAACATATAAACACATATCGTGTACATTTCAAAATTTTCATATCATTAATCGTATTCTTCATCCAAGTCAACATCTATATCATCAAGTTCATAATTGATGATGATTAAAGGAATATCCATATCAACATCATAATCAATGTCATCATTTCCAATCACATAATCATTAGTGTCATCACCAGGAACATTGTCTCCTACATTTGGTTTGACTTATTTAAGTTCTTCATCTGACAGTACATTGTTGATATCATCTTCATCCATAATATTGTCTCAATTAACATTTTGAATTTCTTCATCTGACCCATGAAGTAATTGTTCCTCTACACCATCTTCTTCGGCCATATCTATTGTCCTTCCTCTTCGATCACATCTAACAACGTATGACCAACCTCATCAACCTAGAATATCTGAGTAAAAGACCTACTCACATTGGCTTGGAAGAACATAACGATTTGGTCCTAGCTCAAATGACCTTGTATTAGCCATGGTAAATATGTTATATGTTAAATAAAAATTCCATCAGGATCAAGTTCATTCATTCATAGCATGTACCACTTGAAGTCAAACAAAACCAATTTGAAGGAATTAAATTTGCACTCAAGTATGTCATCCAAATACCCATAATATCGATTTTCAGAGAGTTGTTGATGTGTGTCACTTCTAGAGGAAACATTAGTGACCTAGAAGACTAGAGTTACCCCACGATCATAAGCTTTCCTCTTTTAATCCAACTTTTTGATGTGAAATTTACAACCATTGTACCACATACCCTTATGGTGTTTCAACTACAATATGCCAGACACATAACAAAAGGAATTGTCAATTAATAAATATATTTATGTAAATTTAAAAATATCTAGGAAAAAAAAACCCACCTGCATTCACATTAATAATTTATAAAATAACCTAATAAAATATTGCAGAATGAAAATCATTCTTTCGTATTAATCTTTCAAACTATTCACTAAATCTATTTCCCTTTGCATAAGATTGGTATCTCCTTTACAATGAGATTTTATAACCAATGTAGACACCACTTCCCATGATAACCTACCATCACATTGTATACATATTTCAATCCATACCTTTATCTATTAAAGATTATTTGTAAGCTACATATGTAGTGCATCCCACCCTCGACCAACTTTATTAGAAAATCATAATTCACCAATAGATATTAGTTACCATGGTCAATATTAATAATTGATGAAATAAAAGAATTATATAAATATTATATAAAAAATGAATTTTTTTTATGTATTATAAAAAAGATCCACATTAAATATGTAATTACCATTCACTTTGCTTATTCTACCTTTCCCCAAAAGGTGCTCCCCTTCGATTTTTTTAATGGAGTTCACATCCCAAATGTAATCCACATGCATAACGGCTACTAATTTAGGAATATATTGACTAATATACAACATTTATTGATATGCCATATATCCCTCTGCCATATAGCCCTTAGGATGTGATTTTTGTCTAACCAAGGCCTTCAATTACTTCAAGTGCCTCTCCACCATCCATATTGACCTTGTGTGTACAGATCCATACAATTAAATCTCCTCAAATTGGTGTATGAGGAATAATTATTGTGAATAAAAAAACACCAAAGGTAGATACTTTTGCATTTCACACATTAGCTGAGGAATTTCTCTCTTCTAATAATTTACATTTTATTTATGGATTTCTTTCAATGACAACCATCTATAGATGATACAAGGAAATAAAAGGTTTCAACAAAACACAATATATTACATTACAATTAAAACATGTGTCATTAAGTTGAACAAAAAATTTAAAAACACTTTGCATTGCTACTTACCTCATCTATTTCCCAAGATCTTATATAATTGGTTTGGTGTTTTTGTTGAAGTTGTCTAAGAGAGATAGAGGTAGAACATACTGTAACAATAAAAATGAATCGTTATTTTTTTAACTAAACTAGACAAAAACACCTTGAAGATATATATATATATATATATATATATATATATATATATATATATATATTATTACATTAATGAAGGTATACTAATCATGTGTTTTAACCCAACCAAATTCACCTTTCTTTGTTAGGATATTTTTGTGTTTGAAGAAAAATTTGTGGGAAATCTAATCCTTTAAATGGCCTATTTTACATCATTGCTTTGATTCTCTGTTAATAACCATGGAAGGATATTTTTTTCTCCATCGCTATTTGATTGGATCACACTTTGCAATGCATGATTGGATTCCTGAATGTCACTACAAATTTCGATTATTCTTTCTTTGTCTCTCCTACCATCTATGATTCACCATAACATTTCTGTCACATTCTTTCTAATATGCATTTTATCAAACAAATGAACTATTATTTAGGTCCTCGTAGTAGGGAAACCTCATGAATTGAGTGGGATAAGTTTTTGTTCCTCGTGGAAGCCCATTATTAATACCTTCATGACCCTCATGATGAAACATAGAATAAAACACAACAATAATTATCAAATACAGTAAAATAAATTATATAAAAATAAAAATTCAAAACATTACTTATATGATACATAAACAAATTGCAAACCTTGACAATTTATGTTATATTCCAACTTCCATAGGTGAGGTGTCATTCATTTTTATTTTAATCCAGACTCTTCTTTCCCATTGAAAATATGTTTTTTAGTAGTGAAATATCTATGGTTCTTAGAGGAAGCACCTATACTTATCAAATGCCTCCTTTCATAAGATTTTTGACCAATGATATTTCATCTTAGGTCCACAGACTGGAAATGCAAATTTACCCTTTATTTGAAGACCTTCAAGAAATGGATTAATGCCAACTATACGAAGGGATTATTTAAAAAAATATGCATGATATCTTCAAATAATTATATACTATTAAAGTTAAATATTAGAATGTTTTATACCACAAAAATGTGTGGGTCCTAGGGCATCATGAATTTTTCATACAAGTATTCCATAGAATTGAAATTTCCTCTTCCTTATTGGTTTACAAATGTCATACATAGTGATGCCAACCTATAAATTTAGTAACTTGTCAATAAGATGCTCGATATATAAATTCATATATTTAAATTGGTACTTATCTATTAATTTTATCAAGATATCATGTCCAAGTGAAGAAAATGCTAAAAAATAGAAGTGCTTAAAAATGGTTACAGTCTAAATGACCGGAAAGGTCTCATCACTGTGATTCTGGCGCTATGAATGAGACTCAAAACCGATGTCATACGTGAAAGTTATTGAGGTTTTAATTCGTCCAATGACCTCCAAAACACGACTTTTTGGACTCTGATTTTGTCATTTAAAAAAAAAAAATTATTATGGCAAAAAATCATTTTTATTAAGTTTTTATGGGCCTATCAGTGAGTGCCACGTGGCCTGCCCGGAGGCTGCCACATGGCCCCAGGCCATTGGTTGGAAGGCTAGTTCAAAAAATTGAAGGCATGAGGATCGAACCCTCGAACTGACTCCTCGGGCAGGGTCAACCCGACCATCATGACAGAGCCAAATGTGTTGAAGAACGGGTGAGTCGGGTCGTTTAAAGTTTGAACGGGCGGCGGAGTTATGGATTAGCCCTCAGGGCTAAGCTCTGAAGCCATACACCCAGAGCTCAAAAAACCATAGGCTAAGTGCATTTTTTTATGGCAGAGATTGGAAGGGTCTAACCCCAGCACTAAGCGCCCTTCCCTCATGACCTTATGTTGTGACCAAGGGCATGGTATTAACCCTTATCCTCCCAACAAACAGTTTTTCGGAGATTGTGCATGTGAACGTTCCTTAAACAACTAACAGTTACATTTAATGCTTCCCCAAAGTTAGAGCGTGGTTCTGCCATTTCAGGGAATTCCACCTTTTTTGGTGAGCTTAACTGGAGTTCCTCCAGTTTTGGAGGAGGTTTTCTTGTGCCACTGGGCAAAAACTTGTTAGGGTCATAAATTTCTCAATTTTCAACCAAACAAGATGAAATTTTAGTCAATTTTGGGTTTCTTCAGCATTATGGAGAGTTTGGGACATGTTTCAGAGTGAACATAATTATTCTACAACAGATTTTTCTTCAGGGAAGAGGAAGGAACCACTAGGGCCATCATGGAGGAGGCACTGTTTTGGGTTGTATTTCACTGTTTAAGGTGAAACAAAAGCCATTTATAGCTATTTTCTATCTTCTAAAGTCAAATTTACAATCGGTTTTTCCTGTTTAGGCATATTTTTCAATATGTGACCATTTTGAGAAAATTATTAGAGCAAGGACATGCCATTGGGGAGCCTTAGACCGATAGATGTAGCCCGGGAGGGGTGAATTGCCTCATCATTTTGCTGTGTTATGATATGGTAAAGTTTACTTACTGTGTATTTATGATGATATATATTAAAAAGTAAATTTAAATAACAAATGCTTACACATAAAACTCAGAAACATTACCAAAACTATTTTGTTTAACCTGCAAGTCATGGATAACACTTTGCACACTAAATTAAATGGAAATGGATACTTTGCATAGCATTAAAAATAGTTCCATTTTCAGATTAGATGGTATCAAAGCTAGGTTTTACTCTACATTTGTTTGTGTGCAAAGATATAGTTGACTGTTTGCAAGTTTTAATGCTTACTAGGCTTAAGCTCAAGAGAGGTGAAGGACACTTGGTTAGAGCATAAAGTAATCCTCAACCAAGAAGGGCTAGAGAGCCATAGAAGAAGCCTCAATCATGTCTTCAAGAGAAGGAGAAGTTCTTAAAGACATTGATCCCAAAGAAGAGGAATGGGTGTTTCGAAAGGCTTTCCTAGACATGACAGAGATGGTGAGGATACTCTACCAAGAAAGGAATGACAGGCTTGTAGGAGAAGGGTCTAAACAACAGAAAGAAGGAGAGGATTCTTCAGGAGGAAAGAAAAGTGATGACAAGTCAAAGAAAAGACATGGAGGAAATGGTGATCCAACATCCCTATCTTCATCCTCTTCCTCTACGTCGTCATCCTTTACTTCAGTGAATGAATCTCACAAGTCAAAAACCACTGGTAAAAGCCCATTTTTAAAGCTTGATGTTAAATTTGAGTTTCTTATGTTTAAGGTGAGGTGAATGCAGAGAAAATTGATAATTGGATAAGGCGGTTGGAAGTTTATTTGAGGATACAAAACCTTCATGAAGACGACACCAAGATTCAATTAGCCTCTTTGAGAATGGAGGGAGCAGCATTGGTATGGTGGGAAGCCAATACCAAGGATAAAATTAAAAAACATGGTCAGATCACTTTATCATGGGCTGAATTTATTTCCGTAATTAAACAACAATTTTATCCATTAGCTCATTTACAAAAGGCTATCATGAATTGGCAAAGTTTTAGACAACTTAAGGGAAAAAGTGTTCAAGATTACACCCAAGAGTTTATACGAAGGGTTCTGTTGTTAGGAATTGATTTTCATAGCCAAGAGACTTTGTTGAAATATATAGGTGGTTTACACAACTATCTTATACATACTATCCTTATGTTCAATCCTACTAGTATAGAAAAGTTTTGTGTCCAAGCCATGCATTTAGAGGATATAGGTAAAAAATATTTTGATGGGAATGAGGATAGGGAATTTTAAGGAAAAGGGAGAAAAGGAAATTAAAACTCTAGGAAAGAAAGAGGAAAATTCTTTTGTAAAAACTATTCCAAAACAAGCCACGATGAAGACCATTGCTGGAACTTCATCCGGAATTGAAGCCAGAAAAATTTAAAACCATAGATAAGGCCAAAGAAAAAGGAAAAATGGTTGCAATAGTTGAACAAGACATAGGTTCTGAATCAGGAGATGAAACTAAAATCATAGCCATGTCACTAAAGAACATGAAGGGGAAAGAGATTGTAAATGAAACAAATCCCAGTTCTAGCACTTTAAACTGTCACATAGAAGCTCCAAATGAAGAAAGGAGGATTGAGATGTTTCATGTGAGGATAATTTCCAAACACATAAATATAGACACACTATTTGACAGTGGGTCACAAGCAAATCACATCTCAGAAGACTTAGTCAAGAAGCTGAAACTTGAGACCATTCCACATCCAAAGCCATATCCACTTGGTTGGATTTGCAAGGATGCTAATTTACAAGTTTCAAGGAAGTGAATGTTGTGCTTCGCCATAACAGCTCATTATGTTGACTTGGTTGAATTAGATGTGGTACCGCTTGACATTACAGGTGTGGTGTTGGGTAGTCCATACGTATATGATAGAAAAGCGATCTTCCATCGCCATGAGAACAAGTATCATCTATTTAAGGATGGCAAGGAGTTTATTGTGAGAGCACATCGGAAGAAGCTAGAATCGTCTTTAGTGAATGCAGGGCAGTTGAGAAGGCTTGTCAAAGCAAGTAAAAATTTGACTTTGTTGATGATTAAGCAAAAATAATTTGTACATAATCCTTTTCATATTATTGCTGATATAAACAATGATATGTTTCAGTCTAAAAGCAGGTTGTCTTTGGAAGAAGATGATAAGATGTTGTACAAGGTGTCTTTGGTGTCAATTGGTGCAGAGCATGGAAAATTTTAGGGGCTAATATTCACAGGTGGGCTAATTTTCCATGGTTTTTCCAAAAAAAATATTCGCCAATTTCCATTTTTTTTATAAAATGATTCGCCCAAATTTTACAATATAAAATTATTTTACACTAAAAATAACCAAAATTATATAGAAAATATATATATTATCATTATAAATTTGAATAATTTTACAAATACATCAATAAAAATTTTATATTTTGCATGTTAGGGACTAGTGAGATTCACCAATTTTTTAAACTTCAAGATAATTTTCCATCCTTAAAATTATCCCTAGTGCAGAGAACAAAGTGTCGATGCAAAGTGGTGCAAGAATCCAAGAGAGGGAAAAGCATGCAAGAAAAGAGGGCACAAATTTCAACATGGATCAATGTTGGTTTCAGAATGGTAGGGTACTATAGCGAGAAAACTTGGTTGGGAATTGACACAAGTACATGGCTCATTCAGCAAAAATTCGCGATAAGGATAGTTGGCAAGGTGAATCTTATTTTCAGTTTCCTTTGAAGATAGACCATTGTAGGAACAATATGATTTCTGCAAATTTTAGTTTTTGTTCTGAAAGTTTCAAAAATTTGTAGCATGATACAATCAAGATTAGCAACAGTCGGTCAACAAATTCAAGGAACAATTTATCTTTTTATGAGAAGCTCAATTTGATGAAATCAGGGAGATTTTAGTGGTTCAAGGTTAAAAGAGTGGAGAGCAGTATCCTCATCTTCAATTTTTGTAATTCAGAGAGATTTTGGGGTCAAAAAGCTTCCCATTGGGGAGGTGTGATCAGGAGATCATGTCCAAGTGAAGAAAATGCTCAAAAATGGAAGTGCTCAGAAATGGTTGCAGTCTAAACGACTGGAAAGATCTCGTCGCTGCAATTCTCGTGCCATGAATTGGACTCAAAACAAATGTCGTATGTGAAAGTTACTGAGGTTTGAATTCATACAGTGACCTCCAAAACAGAACTTTTTGGACTATGATTTTGTCATTTTTTACAAAAAAAATTATTATGGAAAATTTTCATTTTTATTAAGTTTTTATGGGCCTATCAGTGGGTGCCACGTGGCCCCGAGCCATTGGTTGGAAGGTTAGTTCAAAAAATTGAAGGCATGAGGATCGAACCCTTGACCCGACTCCTCGGGCAGGGTCAACCCGACTGGCACGGTAGAGGCAAGTGTGTTGAAGAACGGGCGAGTTGGGTCGTTTAAAGTTTGAATGGGTGGCGGAGTTATGGATTAGCCCTCAATGCTAAGCTCCGAAGCCATATGCCCAAAGGTAAAAAATCCACAAGCTAAGTGCATTTTTTTATGGCAGAGATTGGAAGGGGCTAGCCCCAGCACTAAGCGCCCATCCCACGTGACCTTATGTCGTGACCAAGGGCACGGTCTTAACCCTTATCTACCCAACAAACAGTTTTCCGGAGATTCCGCATGTGAACGTGCCTTAAACAATTGACAGTTACATTTAATGCTTCCCCAAATTTAGAGCATGATTCTACCATTTTAGGCAATTTCGCCTTTTTTGGTAAGTTTAACTGGAGTTCCTCCAGTTTTGGAGGAGGTTTTCTAGTGCCACTGGTCAAAAACTTGTTAGGGTCATAAATTTCTCAATTTTCGACCAAACAAGATGAAATTTTAGTCAATTTTGGGTTTCTTCAGCGTTATAGAGAGTTTGGGAAAGGTTTCAAAGTGAACAGAGGTGTTCTACAATAGATTTTGCTTCAAGGAAGAGGAAGGAGCCACTAGGGCCATCATGGAGGAGGCACTGTTTTGGGTTGTATTTCACTGTTTAAGGTGAAACAAAAGCCATTTTTAGCTATTTTCTATCTTCTGAAGTCAAATTTACAAAAACAATTCCTTTTTAGGCATATTTTTTATTGTGTAAACATTTTTTAGCAAATTAATAGAGAAAGGACATGCCATTGGAGAGCCTTGGACCGACAGATGTAGCCCAGGAGGGTTGAACTGCCCCATCATTTTACTGTGTTATGATATGGTGAATTTTACTTGTTGTGTATTTCTGCTGATATATATTAAACAATAAATTTAAATAACAAATCCTCACACATAAAACTCAGAAACATTACCAAAACTACTTTATTTAACCTGCAAGTCATGGAGAGCACTTTGCACACTATACTAAATGGAAATGGATACTTTGCATAGCATTACAAATAGTTCCATTTTCAAATCATAATTAGTTGAAATTACACATAATTACTACCCTAATATGATTAAATAAACAAATATAAGATAATATGCAACAAACAAGACAAATGAAAATTTTATATTTGAAAAAATAATGTAAACAATTACCTGGAACAATCATTGTCAACATTATGTGCTCCCTCTTTATTGACACCCAAGGAGGAAATTTATTATTGATAATAAAAATTGGCCACACTAAGTAAATAGACATGAGCTGTCTAAACATATTTACAACGTCACCTGCCAAAGAAAGCCTAACATTAGGTTCATCTTTAACATGTGGCCAATTTTACTCAATTTACCAAAATTCATAACCATCTATGGGAATTAAAAGAACACCATCTCCACTTATCTTCCATACATGGTAATACATAAACTGGGCTATACTTTCGCACTTGAAAAATCACTACAAATGTGGAATGATGGGAATATGATGAAGAACCTTTTGAGGCACCTTTTATTTTATTTGATTAGTTCGATATCTACTGTTCTGAAATTACAAGAAATTCATTTTTTATGTATGTTATCCATAATATATAATTTGATCATTAGTACATGCATCTATAACTTGATACTCCAGTCCAATTTCTTTCATAATGGCATATAAATCTCGGTACGTGCAAGGTAAAATATTTGACAATGGTAACAAAATTTCATCTTACAATCTAAAACATAAAAATTCACTTGTTAGTATAAAAAATATTAATTTTAAATTTTCTATTTTTATATTACACATTAATTAACAAAGAAAGGAAAAAATCAACCTTTATGTATAATATGTGATGAAAAATATTACATACCTTAGTATATGTGTCATACAAGTGTTTAACGAACCAGTCAAAACCTTAAGTTCCAAAACAATAATGTAGCAGAGATAATATAAGCCTTTGATCCTTCATAAAGTGGCATGGTTGCCTTCTCTAGCAAATTTTATTCAAGAATATTATCATCATTTCCCTCATCCCGATCATTAACTGGTCGAGCGAACAAGTCTTCGATCAATTCATTTGTCCTGTCATCTTGAATATGTTATTATTATCATCTTCTTCCATAGGATCATTAAATTGATCTTAAATATTTTCTCCATGTTCCTTAGCTTGTACAACATCATTTCTACCACTAATTTGGGCATTCGAACACCGGCTAGGGGGCCTGGTTGACTTATAATTAAAAACAATCATGGAAAATTAGTCTATGTAATAAATATTATAAAGATATAAAATTTTACAAATACAATTAATATAAATATAATAAATAATGAATATGTAGCTTACCAAGGAATGATATTCCTTTAGACCCCCTTCAATATGCCCATGTCTCCAACAATTTCTTTTATCATTTTATTTTAAAACTCTTACGTGACGTAAGACCCCAAATTCAGTGCAAGGGAAATAACATCTCATTTTATCCTACTAATCTTTGTTGACATTATTCCCCCCAAATAAATAATGAGATGATTATGTTATAAAATTGAGTGGCGTACTAGGTCTATTATATTTTGTAATGCAATTGATATATATAAATAAATATGTTTTTCTCTCAAAAAGAAGGCCTTATAGCCTTTTAGATTTGTTGTATTTATAGTGAAAATTTTGCAACGTCTCTTAAAAGAAACATATTTATAAATTTACTTACAATAGAAATTCTTACGATAGTTGACCAAGTCAAAGTTGACTAGCCAAAAAGTGACCCACTGTTCCATTAATAGCTCAATAGATAGGAAAAAATGTTTTTTGTTGGTATTGTGACAACCATCGGATACCATTGAAATTATGACGATATGGAGAATACTATCATAATTACTATGATGTGAAGATATGTTGTCAAAATACCGATGAGTTTATGCTAATTAAAAAAATTAAAAAGAATGACATTAATTCTTATAATTCTCAATGGTATGAACAATTTTAGCCATACCATTGTACTATTTATTCAAAAATTATTACTATATATAGTAATGTAAAACCTTTAAATTCAACATGTCGATAGGTGATAATTCACCCTCTATTTAACCTGAAGACATACATTTGGATATAATAATTGACCCTGTATGTTTTGAAGTGAGCTCTAATCCATATTTATGAAGGGAATGCAATGAAATATAGACTTGCAAAAAAAACACAAAGACACAATAAAACTTGACTTCTATTAATAAATGGAATATGTTTAAAACTATCAATAATGTGGAATGAAACAAACTCACTCAAATGGTGGTAGCTTATCTCTAACAAGAAATGTGACAACTACAAACATTCAATATAAAACATTACAATGAGGCCAAAATTCCCTTTGTAACATAAAGGAGCAATGAGGAAACCATAAACATCCAAAAACCTAAACCTAGGATATGAAATAGCAAAACGTTTGTGGCCCCGATTGCCTTAGTTGGTACATCAACTTCTTGGGGTCATAACTTTTGCATACGATCTCTATTTGGCACAGTTGATATCCCATTTGAAATATCTAGCTAAGAAGTACATGTTTTGAATAGGCCCATGTGAGAGCCTATGGGTATTTCCTTGGCCATTTCCATGTCAAAAATATGGCCTCAAAACAACCAAAGTGGAAGTTCAAGACCCAAAAAATTGTCGAAAATTTTCCAAAGATGGAGAATAGTTCTTTGAGCTAGTGGAATAGGTGGGTTGCCACCAATATCCACCTGGATCAATCCTCCCCCATTTGGAAAAAATGGTCTCCATTTCATTGAGGGAACCCATCAGATGGGGAAGTCTCTGTTGAACTTGGCCCTTGGTGAGCCACTTGCCTTAGTGTAGGATTTTCCCTTCTTTGACAACCCAACAAATTTGGATCCTCTATTGGCGACTACCCTTAATTTTTTTTCCATGATCTAATCAATGGTTTCATGTTCCATGCTATCATAAGTGGGTTACTTGTGGACAACATCTGATAGTATATCAGTATGGTAGGCCACGAGATGACAATTCTAGTGAGGATTTTTCCCACAACATAGTTTGAAGCATGTATCTCAATCTTAAAAGGTTGTTGCATATAAGGTAAGGAGAGTTTTAGTGCTAAGAATAGGTGGTGTTTTAGATCATCGAAATTGTTTCATTCTGACTTTTGTTACAAGTAATTTTTTCACCATGACACTTGATAATTAAAATGGATCTCTTTCCATCCATAAACATGTTTCAATGCACTCCCTTGAAATTCAAACATCTAAAACCCTTGAAGAAACTATGAGTTTTTGGTAGCATGGAATTTTAACCTGTTTAGTATGACATGGGAAGTTTTCCTAGTCAGTTTCCATGCATGCACAATTTCTTCCATTGAAACCTACACATAAATGCACTCTCTCTTCCACTATAGACCAAGCACATGAATCAATGAAAAGTAAAAAAGAAAAATTAATACTAGAAGCCTTGTTGGGTGAATATATCCAAACTAAAAGCTTCTTGGTCATATCTATTTTACCCTTACCCCTCACAACATGGAGATAACCCCCTTTCATCAAGGAACCCTAGACCCACTATTAGTGGATTTCATGCTTCCCTTTTAGATTTGAAACCAACTCTATTTGTCCCATAAATTGAGCAGAGGCTAGAGGGTTCATGGAGTTCACAAAAGGTAGTCTTATGCTGGTGAATTTAGATTGGTAAACTTATTATCCAAGGAGAGGATTTGAAACATTTGGGAGGAATATCATGGCAACAAGGAAAATGTTGTAAGGCTCTTATTTATCTATGAATTAATACAAATGAATCCTTTTTTCCATTGTTTTGTCTTATTGAAATGGTGAATAATTTATATTCTCTTATGTATTCATTAAGATGATATCAATTTCTAAACTCCTTGATCATTAGATTAAACTTGTTTTGAGTCAGTATATTGCATATTTCTTTGATCTTTTTTATGTATTTGATTGTAGATCTTATCAAACATTGAGGAGATGCATAGAGACAAATTGAGGATCCCCATCAAGAATTTCACAAATAGGTAAGGCCACCATTCTCCTTACCTTGTTTTGATGATTTAGATGAAGTAAGCTTCGGTAAAGAGTTATTCAATTGTATGTTTGTTTCTATTTTTCCCTTAGGAATATAGGGAGATCAGTCTTGTTTGCAAGAGGGATTTGTTTGTGTAACAAATTGGCGACTGCATTGGGGAACGTCTTAGTTTTCTTCCCTTTTCTTGGTTTTTCTTTCTGATATTTTTTGTTTGAATTTATCCGAGTATTGGAAAATTTGTAACTTTTCAGATCCTCTAGTTTTATTTCCTTGATTTTATTTTTTTCTTTAACTTTCCTTGATCTATGCGGTTTTGTTTCAGCAACAGAGCACAAATCTGCGCAGTTTGCCTTTAGCAACAGTGCGCATGTGCACTGCACTTAACTGTCTACCTGCACAAGCCTTAGAAATGTTTGAAAATTTAGCTTTCCTCCTAATAAAAGTTTGGATTTTAATTTTTGAATGGTCATTATGTTTGTTTTTATCTTCAGAGACCTTCTGTGAGCTTGTTTGAATGTCATAGTGAAGTCTTATTGAGAATCAATCCTTTTCACAATTTTGAGTAGGGTTTCATTTGGATTATTTGTTGATTCATCAAAAGGAGATAGGTTGGTGCTTAGATCACTGATTATTTGTTGATTCATCAAAAAGAGATAGGTTAGTGCTTAGATCACTGTCTCCATATATTTTTCTGTAAAATATACCAGATTCATTATTAGGATTACTTATTTGAGCAAAATTATTTTCTTATTTTTGAAAGATCTTACAGATTAGTGAAGTTAGGATTTTCTCAAAAAATTAGTGTTTTTGTGAAATAATTCTTGTATTCGTTGAATGATAAAATAAAATCATTCCTTTTACGTATTTAAGTTTTCATAATTGCACTTGTAGACATCATTAATGATCTAAAAATGATTGCTAGTTATTGTTGTGCTAGTATCATATCATATACAAACTTTTTTTTGCTTAGTTTTACTTATCCTTCATAGGTTTGTTTATGAGAATGTGATTGTCAAATCAGTGTACTTGGTGAAATTATGAGTTTGTGGTAAGCTTAGAAAGTATAATTTTAAATGACAGAGCATAAGTAATATTAAACAAAACAAACACACATAACAGATCTTAACACACATAATTTTGATAAAGGAGTTCACCCCTCCTGGGCTACATCTCCTTGGTCCAGCTTCATAGTGTGGACCTTTGTATTAGATTCAATTGTTCTCTAATTGCTGTTACAAGCTTCAGAACCTCTTGGAACTTCTTCCAATGAGTTTAAAACGTCATAATTTCCCAAAAATGATTATTTTTTTGTTGAATTTGGACTCTGGATGCTCTGGTAATGACCCCAACACCTGGTGGCCCTGGCCTTCAAAAAAATTCAAATGCACTAAAACACCTATAGATAACCTTTTCTGCCTCTGCAACCTGCGTCATTGAGTTCCCATCATGCCAGTTAGCCTAGAATGCCTCTTCTTGAGCTCTGTTTGGGCAAAAATTGGATGAGTTATGACCAAAACTTCTTTTCCCACAATTTCTCCACTAAACTTGGAGAGAATGCCAATTAGATTTCTAAATTTGGAAACTCTGCCATAAATGAAACACTTCCTAAACCTCCGCCAGCATAAACTGTGATTATATTAGGGTTATTTGTATTTAATGGGTGGATAAGCACATTTTAAGGCTAAGCGCAATTAGTGCTTAACTCGGTGGATAAGAATGTTTTAACCAGCGATTAGTCGTTAATTAACCTTGCCTTTTAATCTCCATCGTTAGCCCTTGGCACCTAGTCTTCGGCTCTGGCCATATGGGACAAGGATGGTCCACGTGGCTAGCCCCCTTCAACCCCCAACCGTTGGGTTAACAAACCTTAATATTATGCATAGAACATAGTGGTTAAGAACCACGTGGTAGGAGAGTTGGTGCAAGGCGTGGGTGGTAGGCGTGAGGTCAGGGGTTCTAGCCCTGATCCGACCAAAGTTTTACATGAATTTATAAATAATCCCTCTACCATAATTGTCACCATGGATAAAGTAGCGTTGCTCCACTATTAGTTAACACCTCCTCCACAGATGGCTAGAATCCACCATATGATAAAATTTGAATAGTTTCGAACCATAGGTTTAAATAAAAATTTGATATATTATACAATGATTTGTAATATATATATATATATATATATATATATATATATATATATATATATATATATATATATATATATATATATATATATATATATATATATATATATATATATATATATATATATATATATATATATATATATATATATATAATAAACTGATCAAATAATTCTAACCTTAGGACTGTAATAAAATCCAACCCTTACATGCCATGGCGGGGTATGTGGCATGCCACGTGACCCTTCCCCATTGGCTGCAATTTCAACCTTATAAAATAAATGCCAAGATAATAAAATTTCACTTAGACTTAGGAAAAAAAAAAATTCACTTCCTAGTCATCATCAGAAAATCTGGTGGTGCCACTTGGCACAGTGTCATTAGCTATTTCTGGAGCATATTCCCTATCATGCTAACTGTACCTACCACATCATCCCTGTACATGTTCTACTCCTTTTTTGCCTATTTTGGAAAATGAACAACAGATGATAAATCACTCAAACGAACTCAGTTTTCAATGAAACGAGTTGCACCAAAATCTTGGCGACGAACTCTATCCAGTCGTTTAGGTTTGAAGCAATTTTGAGCACTTCCAATTTTTAGCTAAAACTTAAGCCTTAGATCATTCCTTCCCACTAGAAGCCTTTTGGACCCTAAAAGATACTATCAATTTTTCACCAAGTGAGGGTACAACTCCCTCACTTTTCCAATCTCCAACCATTTGGCCTTTGAATTATTTTGACCCTTGAGTCCAACTCTAAGGTATTCAACATTCCCCCTTCTTGAAGTTATGATTCTTCTTTCAAGTATAAGATCTTGCTAAAGTTCATAGAGATATTCTGGCAAGAAATCATCTATTGATGGTAGGTGAACATGCTCTCTTTGATCATCAATCAAAGGAGGCTCAAAAAATCTCAAATTCTCAACATTAATGACAGAATAAATTTGCATATAAGGAGGCAAATCTAGCTTGAATGCATTTGTACCAATATTTTCCAGAATTTTAAATGGACCATAATGGATTGGTTTGAGCTTTTTACCTTCCCCTTGCAATATTTCCTTGCTTATGTAGAACCAAACTTCATCACCAACTTAGAATTTATGATCAACCCGGTGTTTGTCATGCCTTTCCTTATAGCTTCTTTGACTCTTTTCAAGTTTATCTTGCACTATGTGATGTACCAACTGAATTTTCTCAATGAACTATATTGCCTTATCTATGTCACTATGTCCATCTATCGCAACATATTTCTCAAAGATGAAGGCCAATGGCGATCTTGGAAAGTAACCAAAACATGCCTCAAAAGGAAAAGTATTTGTGGAAGAATTTTTTGCCTGGTTGTATGCATGTTGAATGTAGTGTAACTGTTCGTTCCATAACTTGGGATGCTTGCACAATAGCCTCCTAGAAGATGAATAATAGTTATATTTACCACTTCTGTTTGACCGTCTGTTTGTGGATGAAATTTTGTACTTTTCTTCAACTTTGTATCCATCATGTCCCATAATTTTGACCAAAATTTCCCAACAAATCGAGAATCTCGATCACTTACAATAGAAGTAGGAAGACAAAAATGGATCCATACATTTTGAAAGAAAATATTAGAAGCTTGTTCAGATGTAACAGTTTTCTTACATGTCATAAAAATACACATTTTTTTGAACCTATCTACCACAACATACAAATAATCATGACCTTTCCTTGACATAGGAAGGCCTCCTACAAAATCCATTGAGATGCTCTCCCAAGGATGAGAATGAATTGGAAGTGGTGTTTACAAACCAAGCCTCCTATTGCTAGGCTTACTTGTTTCACATAAATAACATCTTCTAATAAAACAAGAAAAACTTTCATTCATGCGTGGCCAATAAAAATACCTTTGGAGATGTGATATTGTCTTGCATACACCGAAATGTGTTGCAATCACTGATGTGTGTGCCTCCCTTGTGATACTATTTCTTTCTTCCTGTCGAATACATATCTTGACCAAGTGATACAAAAAATTGTTATGCACATGATAATATAACTCTTCACTTTGGTTTCCCTTACTCACGCTCTCATACACATCTTGAAAATAACTATCATTCACATATTGTTCAATGTAACTTTCATGCATAATAGAATTGTGCTTGACAATAATAGATGGGTTTACAATAGGCCTAGAGATAATATTAGCTACCTTATTGTAGATTCCTTTTTTGTACCTGATAACCAAGTGAAATTGTTGTAGAAAACCCATCCACCTGAAATGTCTTGATTGCTACAACTTTGACTGTGATTGTAAGTACTGCAATGGATGATGGTCAGTATGGATAGTACATGTCTCTTTTCCCATCAAGTAATGCTTCCATTTATTTACACTTTGTACCAATGTATATAACTCTTTATCATAGGTGGGATATTTAGTCACAACTCCATTAAAAATTTCAGAATGAAATGAGATAGCCTTACCATGCTACATGAGCACTACTCCCATAGCATAATCACTTGCATCTGTTTGGATCTCAAATGGTTGTCTAAGGTCTGTAAGTGATAGAAACCGTGTTGAACTTATATTTTTATTTGAAGCATAAAATGATTTCTACTGCAAATCTTCCCAATAGAATACTTTCTTTATGCTTGTCAATGCATGTAACAGAGCTGCAATGGAAGAAAAATTAGCAATGAATTTCCTCCAATATTGTGCTTCCCCTAAAAAGCTTCTTACCTCAGTAACTGTATTGGGCTTGGGCCAATTCAAAATGACCTCAACTTTGGAAGGATCAATCTTCAACTCACCTCCTCCAACAATGAGTCCCAAATATACCAATGAAGTCTTACCAAATTCACACTTTGACATCTTAAGAAACAATTTCTCTTTTCTCAAAACATCAAGTACCTTGTTCACATGCATGACATGTTCTTCTCTTGATTTGTTGAATATGAGTATTTCATCTAAGTAAACAATGACAAATTCATCTAGAAATGGTCTAAGTACGTCATTCATTACTCTCATGAAAGTAGTTGGTGCATTTGTTAAGCCAAATGGCATAAGTAACCACTCATATAATCCTTCTCTAGTTTTGAAAGCAGTTTTCCAAATGTCTTCTTCAGCTATCCTAACTTGATGATAAGCACTTCTCAAATATAACTTAGTGAAATATTTTTCATGTTTTTTTTTTCTAAGTTGTTTAATCTATTGATATAAAAAAAATTTACAATGTGAGACTTGCCTCCAGAGCTACAAAGCTATCCAACTCTGGAGGGAGTCTTAATAAAAAATTCAAAAAAGTGACCGCCCCTAGCGGGGGAACCGGCCCATAGGATGCTGCCAATAACTGGGAAACCCACAATCACAAAGTTGTAAAAAAACAACGTTAACAAAAATAGCATTTACTGCCACAGCGATTACAGTCATCGTATCCTAGAATGCATCATAGCATAGTAAAAGTCCAAAAAAGAGGTGAGAAGACCTATCACCAGGCTAGTTGTTGATGTGTGAAGGAGGAGTCTCCTCCACAATTGGACAATTGTATTCATCCTCTAAATCTTCATCATCTCCCTTGGAATGTTGAGCAGTGTTCTCAGAAGAGGAATTCAAGCGTTTTTCCTTCAGCTGCTTATCCGAGTGCGCAAAGCTCCCACTATCATTGCCCACGCTGCTGGAGGTCTACGAAACTGATTTGACAGGGAGGGAAATAGATTTTCTGGAGTCCTGAGGAGGCCTCACATAAATGGTTGACTTCCTCATGCGCTTTCTGGAGCCCAAAGCGATGTCTCCACACTGCTCCTCCTGAAACACAACAGAGATGGTGGCGGTAATTCTTGGATTGTCCAATGCATTTTCGAAGTGGAATTGAGCAATATTGCCAGCTGGAGGTAGGGTGTTGCCAAATTCATGAATGGATAGGGGCAGGCGAGAGCCAGCCACTCTACCACCACACTGCCTGCACCTCGTACGGTGCCTACATGGCATGCTGGGGCTAAAGGCTGAATAAGGAGACAAAGAGGCCGAATGATGAGACAATGAGGGTGAACCAGAGGGCAGATGTAGAAGACAAGAAGGCTAGCACTGTGAGTTATCACAATGGCCAGAATTGAAGGGAGGAGAATGCAGAGGGGAGGCATGAGGCAGGCACAGTGTGGGGTCAGTCTTGGAGGGAAAGTGATTACAATGATGAGCCGAAGGGCGAGCATTTCGCCGAGCCGAAGGAGGGATAATAGCCCTAGTTGACTGGTTGGCCAGCCAAAGACAAATATGGAGTGGATATATGGAGCTCAAGAGACTAGACGAGGTGAAATACAATACCAGAGAGTGATGGGCATAAGTAGCAGTGCCAGAGATGGGACGCGTCTCCATTGAAGTAGGCATCGAGCAAGTTGCAGAGTTAAGGTAGAGCAAGGAATGCCAGTCGCATTTCACCGAGTAACTTTAAAGCCTTGGTACCACTCTCTAGTGTGGGCAGGTGGCCTGCCTAGGTGTCTCACCTTGGGCCAGCCACCATATTAGTCTTAATTCTCACCTGCATCTGAGATACTTTGCATGCTTTAACTGATCAAGAAAATCATCAATACATGGGAGGTGGTAGCAATTATTTACCGTGATTTTGTTCAGTGCATGAAAATCGATACACATGCGCCAAGTCTCGTCCTTATTTGGAACCAAAACTATTGGTGAACCACATGGTGAATTATATGGGCGTATGATACCTTTATTCAGCAACTCTTGGATTTTCTTCTTGATTTCCAAACTCTCCATAATTGACATGCAATACATACCAATATTGGAAAGTGGAACATCCTGCTACAACTGAATCTCATATTGAATTCCCCTCTTGGGTGGTAACACCTTTGGTTCTTGAAACATCTCGCCATGCTAACTTACCACATCAAACAAATCATATTTCAATTTTTCATCACATCCATCAAAAGATTCATATAAAACATCATCCTTTTTCTTGATCATGAGAAGCACAAAATTTTTACTTGCATTTACTAGCGTCTCCATTTGCCCTGCATTAACTAAAGAGATATTTAGTTTCTTGCGATGAGCTCTCACAATATAATCCACTCTGTATTTGATCAAATGATATTTGTTCTCATGAAGGTAAAATACTACTTTCCTATAATACAAATATGGACTACCCAAGATAATCCCTGAAATTTCAAGTGAAACCACATCTAACTCAACTTCATCAACAAAGTTTGCACTAATAGAAAATCTGAAATTGCATTTCCTTGTCACCTGTAAATTGGCATTGTTAACTATCCAACCTAAAGGGTATGGCTTATGATGAGGTACAGCTTCAAGGTTTAGTTTTTTGACTAAGTCTTCTGAAATCAAGTTTGCTTCTGACCCCATATCAAACAATGCATCAATCTTTGTATGATTATAAATTACTCTAACATGGAATAATTCTATCCTTGTATATTCATTTGGAGTGTTGTTGTGACTGTTTGAGGAACTACAACTTCCTATAGCATCCTTTCCTTTTTTAACCATGGCAACTATCTTGGTTTCATCTCATGAATTGGATCCAAGGTCTTTTTGTGTGGTGGTAGTCATCTTTTTTTCCCTTTGTTATTTGGTTTCTTTGGCCTTAATTTGGGATGTAGTTTCCAATAGTGGGCTTCATCATGCCCCTCTTTGGAACAATGTTTTCATGTAATTTTCTCCCCTTCTTTCTTAACACTTGCATTCTTCTTTCCCTTCCATTTTCCCCCCTTCTCTTTTCCCTTACCCTTGAATGGCTTCTTCTTACTACCCTCTTCAAAAAAAAATTTATCCCTTGCTTCAATATGCGTGTCTTGAACACATAATTCATCTAATTTATTTGGGTTAAACATAAGGATAGTGTGTTTTAAGTAGGAATGTAAACCTCCTATATATTTCAACAGTGTATCTTGTGAATTTAAGTCTACTCCAAGTAATAAAGCCCTCTTCCTAAAATCGTGTATAATCTTGGACACTTTGACCTTTGAGTTGTCTAAAGTTTTTCCAACTCATTATTGATTTATGCATATAGGCTAATGGATAAAAATATCTTTTAATGGAATAAATGAATTCGACCCAAGAAATGGAAATCTTACCATGGATTCGCATTTCCTCTTGTGTCTTTGCCTCCCACCAAACTAGTGCTGCTCCTTCTAGAGTTACTGAAGCCAACTAGATTTTGATATCTTCTTCTCGTAGATTCTGAATTCTGTAGTAAAGTTCCAATTGACGAATCGAAATGCCTAGTCTTTCAGCATTAACTTCTCCATTGTATGTGGGAAGTTCAAATTTGATGTCCAACTTGAGTAACAGAGTCTTTCCTTTTGGGATCTTGGAATGAGTATGGGTATGAGTTTTTGTAGTGGATGTGGAAGATGAAGATGCTGATGAGGATGATGAAGATGATGATGGTGGAGAGGGAGGTGGTTTTCCTCCACTACCTTTAGAGCTCCTCTCTTCCTCCTTTTCACTATTTGAAGATCCTTCTCTATGAGGGTGTTTTGAACCTTCTCCAGTTTCCTTTTCCATGAAATCTTCATACATAAATTTCACCATCCTTTGCATTTCTTTGACTTCCCTCTTGACATCCTCTTCTTCAGAATGTTCATGAGTTCCTTCATATCCTAACATTTTGGTTTTGGATTCAAGCTAAATCTTTGCAACTTGTATCTCTTCAATCACTTCATCCTCTTGTGCAATTGGTTCCTCTTCTATCTCAACTGCTGGAGATGGAATTTGAGGTGCTTCAAGTGTTTCCTTGAATATTCCTTTGGGTGAGGATGATGCCTTCTCACCCTTCTTCCTTCTTGTCCAAGCTTTAGGACTAGCTATCAGTAGCTTCCCTTCTCCTCTTTGCAATCTCAACCTTGTAAGCATCAGAAAATTTGCAACTATTAAAACCCTTCAAGTAAAACAAGCAAGCAACCTTGTGCTCTGATACCAACTTGATATGAAAATATTTGCTAGTTATTGTTGTGCTAGTATCATATCAGATATAAAATTTTCTTTTCTTAGATTTACTTATCCTTCATAAGTTTGTTTATGAGCACGTGATTGTCAAATTAGTGTACTTGGTGAAATTATGAGTTTTTCATAAGCTTAGAAATCATTGATTTTAAATGAAAGAATAGAGACAATATTAAACACAATAAACACACATAAAAGAGCTTAACACACAGAATTTTGATAAATGATTTCACCCCTCCTAGGCTACATCTCCTTGGTCCAGCTTCATAGTGTGGGCCTTTGTATTTGCTTCAAGTGTGCTCAAATTTTTGTTACAAGCTTTGGAACCTCTTGGAACCTATTTCAATGAGTTTAAAACATCATAATTTCCCAAAAATGACTATTTTTTTGCTGAATTTGAACCCTGGATGCTCTAGCAATGACCCCAACACCTGGTGGCCATGGCCTTCAAAAATCTTCAAATTCACTAAAACACCTGTATATGACCTTTTCTACCTCTGCAATGTGCTTAATTGAGTTCCCAGCATGCCAATTAACATAGAATGCCTCTTCTTGAGCTATGTTTGGGAGAAAATTGGTGTAATATTCAAAAATGGAAAAGACAGGAATATAAAACATTTATAACATCTCAATCTAGGCAATAACCAGAATGTAAGCACAAAACTGTAAAATGCTAGAAATTCCATAATATAACATGAAGACATTAAAAAATTAGTAGCAATAGCTGAGCCATATCATTATACATCAATAGCAATGAAATTACGCAATGCTCCAAAAGGAATGCACTCAAGCCACAAGATGGCTGAAATACACCAAAGAAACCAAGCACTAGAAATGGTGTGCTGCTACTGTTGTTGCTGTTGGAAAATACTGCTACTGTGAAGAAGATATATGTGCAAGAGGCTGTTGGCATGCTCCAAATGGTCTAGGATTTTAACCATGTATTCTACTCGCAAAACCCAGAAAAATCTAGAAATGGTTTTGCCCGATTTTAACTTTGGATTTTCGACACTTTTTGGGTTGCACACTACACCCCTATTGGCTGAGTTACACACTCCCTGAAAAAATTTGCTGATATGGGGCTGAAAGAATGATCTATTAGATGCAACAAAAACCAATCAACTCAATACATGAAGGGTTGGTACCTACTCTTGAGCTACAAGCTACAAGCTTGAGATCTAGCACCTCCTTCCTCTACTCAAGTTGAAATTGCACACTGCACAACTGCTAGAATGAACTGCACTGTCAAGAGAGCTGAAGTTGTAGCCTCCTACTAGGTGATGAATTATAGCTCACAACTGATGGAAATGATTTCACGAAAGTGAGGGAATGACCGCTCATAGGATTCCAATCTGAAATACTTGGAACTTCCTTCCTCCCTTAGATCTGCCTAACTAAATTGCGCAATTCCTGAAGGAACTGCTGCTTCATGGAGGTGTAGAAATGATGGCCTGATGCCGGATGTAGAAATTTTGATCTTGGAAGACTAAAATGAATCACAAGATGAAGGGGATGATCCCTCCATCGGTTCCTTATCTGAAGTGCTAAGAACTACCTCCTCCTCTCAAACCCTAAGACAGAAATGCATAATTCCTAAAGCTATATGTGCTGCAGAGAGGGGCTGGATGTGGCACCAATGATAGATGATGAGTTGTTACTCAAGAAAACCTTACCAGAGTAGGCACTCAAAGTCCCCTAGGGGTAAGGGTCGGATTCCCACTTCGAAACACCCGTGTGCTAAACAGCACAACAGACTTAGCTAAACAGCTGAAGCGTGCAAAATAATTCCAAATGACAATACAATATTAAATTTTAGACTGATTTGCTTTGCTGCCTTCACCTTCCTTATATGGTTGTGAGCCTTCCCTAACCTTGGCCCACCTCATGACTGTGCTGCACATGTGGTCACTAGTCTCCATGAAGACTGTGTTGTCTCTCCATGATCTCCATGATATCTGCATTTGCGTTCCACTCCTCCATCATGTGTGCATTTAATGCACCACTCCCTCCATCACTTCATCATTATTTCTCTATGATCTTACTTTTATTCCTCCATGATATTACTTTGACTCCTCCACTATCTCCATGATATTCCTTATTAATGTTGCATGATCTCCAATCCTTCTTCATTAATAAGCTTCTCCACTATTCCATAATGTTGATCTACTATCTAATTAACCCAGATTCACACAACAAAAGTGGATTTTATTCATCTATGGGGTTTATGGGTCCCTCCACCGTTTTATTTTCTTAACTAATCAAAAAAAGTAAGAACTCTAATATTCCAATTAACTGATGGAAAATTGGGAATATTACAGTCCTCCCCACCAAAATTTTACTTGTCCTCAAGCAATTGCAAAAGTAGATGCTACAACAATCCATGTCCCTCCAAATGGCATCCTCATATGGAAGGTAACCTGATCTACTACAATGTGCTATGAATTCCCAACCCCATAGCTTCCTATCTAAAATGTCTAGAATGGCCTCCAACTGTGTAGTTAGATGATTCTCCTCATCAATAAGTCCCCAAGTTGCAACCTTATTTTTTCCAAGGATCTTCTCTATGCATGAGATATATAAAATGAAGTGGTTTCTTCCCAAAGTGGAAAGTCCCAACTCCTGAACTATATCTCCAACCCGTGCTACATAGAGTAGATTGCATCTCTCCATGTTCCCATCATTGGCCCTATTGGCCTTGCTGGATCCAAGCATCATCTTAACATTGTGCAAAATAAATAATAGAGACATATGGGTTAACATGTGAGATGTTGAACCATATTCTCCCAAAAGCAACCACCACAGCAATTCCTCTTGTTGCCACATCACCTCATCATCATACCAAGTGTGGTGGCCATACTCTCCTAACAGAAGCCAACAAAGTAAGGCCTCTTTTCTCCATCCTCCATCATCATCATGTAATGTATGGGATAAAGTCATCCCATACTCTCCCAAGAGTAACCAAAGAAACAATGACTCTTGTTTCCACCTCACATCATCATCATGCAAGCCATGGAGCAAAAACATATTGATTGACATGTAAAATGTCACAACAGCCCAACATAACCAAGCTCCCTACTGCCACATTATATGAGTGTCATGCAATGTCCCAAACCATAACACACCCATTGACATAAGATATGTTATGCGATGGCCAAACTCTCTCAAGAGTATCTAGCGCAACCATGCCTCCTGTTGTTGCATCTCACCAGTAATATAAAAAACATGGATTATAAAAATATGAGATGTTGGGTAGTAACCATACTCACCCAAAAGCAACCAACGCAACCATGCTTCTTGTTTCCTTGTGTCATAGATCTGAAAGTAGCTCACCAACCACTTGCTCATCATCCTCACCCATCCATCCAACTGTGGGTGATGACTCCTATCATGCTCTCGCTTGGTATCCACCCAATGGATAATACCATCCTCCTCACTCTAATAATATTTGCACTCCATGACATGTTGAATTGCATCCTCCTTGAGGTTTCTCCATGAGAACCTCTCATCGATGACCAAGTAGAATCCATAAGATTTTGAATATGTTGTAGGGAGAAAATTCTTTTTGAGCTGTGATATGCTCATCAAGAAATATCTATCATAATAATGGAATATGCTATCCATCACAAGATGTATATGATCAACCATCTGACCAACCAATGCTTCATAAGTGAAGTGGTCATCGGAATGCTCCAAGAATATTGGTTCCCCAACTCATCACTGCTCATCAGTGACAACATTGTTGATCTCCATGATGGTGCATTTGTTGTCTCATGGCCATACACAATGCTAAACTCATAGTCCGACATTGTACTGATTAGGACTATGCTCATTCCATCTTGAAAAACTCCACAGTTCAACACAAAGTGTTGTGTGTAGCTTAATAATGAAAAAATAGGATGGATATACATCTCCTTTTTGAGCAAGTCAAGGTTCCTCTGCGTAGTGATAGTTTGTTGCTCCAAATCAGCAAGGTGCTCTAACCCTTGGTTATGCAATTTCCCTGATGGCATGATCCCAAAATTATCAAAATGAGGTGCTTAAATAATAGGGAATAGAAATGTTTGCAAACCTTGGATCAATTGAAACTTGGGAACATCTTGCAAAGCTACAAGAGTTCCTCCAACCAGTGTAATGGCTTCTTCAACTACTGGGGATGGTGATGGCTGCTCCTCTACTGCTACACCAGCATTGATATCTGCCTCCCCCTCCTCATGCATCTCCTGAATCATGCATGGGAATCTCAATGTCAAGTTCTCAAGACCACCTTGCAAAGATGCAAGTTCTCCTTCACCTGATGCAAGTACTTCTACAGTTGATGGTGGAGGTAGGGGTTCCTCTTCCGAAGTAATAATGAGGACATCTTCCTTTGGATCCTCATGTATTATCTCAGCAATGATGGGAGATGTCTCAATACGGGATGTCTCAGGTTTCTTCCTACCAAACTTCTTCTTCAGTCTCTGAATGAAATCTGCATAAGAAGACACTTTCATATGTGATAGATGACTGAACCACTAATCTTTGGCTTCACCCTTTAGGTGAAGCACTGCAATCTCCATAGACTCTCTTTCTGCTACAAGATATAGTTGAAATAATGTAGCTAAATCTTCCCTCCAAACCCTCAATATGCTTGTGGGAGATCCATCAAATGTAGGAAAGAAGAATATATGCCTCTTTCTTTTGGTGTTGTTGTGGGATCTCCTCTCCTCTTTGAGTTGCAAAAACTGTTGGAGAGTTAGATTCTCATTTAATGCTCTAGACTGTGATTTGTACTCTGCCAAATATTTACTTAGAGTCTCATAGACCAAGTTTCCTCCATCTCCATGCCATTCACCTTACTCTTCAAAGAAAGTGGACACAATAGATTGTTGTGGAGCTTTATGCATTGTCAATTGTTTATTCTATTGATAGGAAGTGCTTGGACCTTCCTCATCCTGAAACATTTTTGAGGTCTCTTTTTGGCTTTCCCTTCTCGTGTCTTTGATATCCATGGAGATATCCTGCATAGATATGAAGAGAAGTGTGGAAAAACTCAATCCTTCCACCATGTAGCTTATTATTTTTCTGATGTCATGAAATTCCCACAAGCTTAGCCAAAGATCATGCTTTGATACCACTGTCACATATTCAAAAATGGAAAAGAAAGGAATATAGAAAATTTATAACATTTCAATCTAGGAAATAACCATAATGTAAGCACAAAACTACAAAATGTTGGAAATGCCAGAATATAACATCAAGACATTAAAAAATTAGTAGAAATAGCTGAGCCATATAATTATACATCAATAACAATGAAAGTACACAATGCTCTAAAATGAATGCACTCTAGCCACAAGAGGGTTGAAATATACCAAAGAAACCAAGCACTGGAAATGTTGTGCTTCTACTGCTACTGCTGCTTGAAACCACTACTACTATGAAGAAGATATATGTGCGCGGGTTTTTTGTATTGATCAGAATGATTCGGGATTTTAACCATGAATTCTAATCAAAAAGCACAGAAAAACCCAAAAATTATTTGGCCCGATTTTAACTTTGGGTTTTCGGCCCTTTTTGGGTTGCACGCTGCACCCCTGCTAGCTGAGTTACACACTCCCTGAAAATAACTACTAATATGGGGTTGAAAGAATTATCTATAAGTTTAAATAGCACCCAATCAACTCAATACATGAAGGGATGGTCCCTTCTCTTATTCTACAAGCTATAATATTGAGATCTAGCTCCTACTTCCTCTGCTCAAGTTGCAGCTGCACACTACACAACTACTAGAATGAACTGTGCTATCAAGAGGGATGAAGTTGTAGCCTATTGCTAGGTGATGAAGTATAGCTCACGGCGGATGGAATGATCTCTCCAAAGTGAGGGGAAGAACCCTCACAGGATTCCAAGCGGAAATACTTGGAATTTCCTTCCTCCCTTAGATCTACCTAACTAAACTGTGCAATTCCTAAAGGAACTGTTGCTCCATGGAGGTGTAGAAATGATGGACTGATGCTGGATGTAGAAATTTTGATCTCGGAAGACTTAAATGAAGCATAAGATGAAGGGTATGATCCCTCCACTGATTCCTTAGCTGAAATGCTAAGAACTACCTCCTCCTCTCAAACCCTAAGACAGGAATGCGTAATTCCTGAAGCTGTATGTGCTGCAGAGAGGGGCTGGATGTGGCACCAATGTCGGATGATGAGTTTCTTCTAAAACAAACCTTCCCAAAGTAGGCACTCGAAGTCGCCCTTAGGTAAGGGTGGGATTCCTTCTTGGGAACACCCGTGTTCTAAACAGCACAATAGACTTAGCTAAACAACTGAAGCATGCCAAAGAATGTCAAATGAATACAATATCAAATTTCAGACTAATTTTCTTTGCTGCCCTCACCTTCCTTATATGGTTGTGAGCCTTCCCTAGCCTTGGCTCACCTCATGACTGCACTGCACATGTGGCCACTAGTCTCCATGAAAACTATGTTGTCTCTCCATGATCTCCATGATCTCTACATTTACTTTCCACTCCTCCATCATGTGTGCATTTAATGTACCACTCCCTCCATCACTTCGTCATTATTTCTCTATGATCTTACTTTTATTCCTCCATGATCTTACTTTGACTCCTCCACTATCTCCATGATATTCCTTATTAATGTTGCATTATCTCCACTCCTTCATTAATAAGCTTCTCCACTATTCCATAATGTTGATCTACTATCTAATTAACCCACATTCACACAACAAAAGTGGATTTTATTCTTATATGGGGTTTATGGGTCCCTCCACCGTTTTATTTACTTAACTAAGAAAGAAAAGTAAGAACTCTAATATTGCAATTAAATTATGGAAAATTGGGAATATTACAATTGGATGAGTTATGACCAAAACTGCTTTTCCCACAATTTCTCTACTAAACTTGGAGAGACTGCGAGTTATATTTCTAAATTTGGAAACTCCTTCATAAATAGCGCACTTCCTAAACCTATGCTAGCATAAACTGTGATTAGATTAGGGTTAATCGGGTTTAACGGGTGGATAAGCACAATTTAAGGTTAAGCATGATTAATGCTTAACCCAGTGGATAAGCATGTTTTAACCCACGATTAGTCTTTAATTAGCCCCACCTTTTAATCTTCGTCGTTAGCCCTTGGCACCTGGTTTTCAGCTCTGGCCGTATGGGAGGGGGCTGGCCCGCGGGGCTGGGTCCCTCCATCCCCCAACCACCGGGTTAACAATCCTTAAGATTATGCGAAGAACAAAGTGGTTAAGAACCATCTGGTAGGAGAGTTGGTGTAAGGCACGGGCAGTAGGCGTGAGGTCAGGGGTTTGAGCGCTTATCCGACCTAAAATTTTACATGAATTTATAAAGAACCTCTCCGCCAGATTTGTCACTGCCGCTAAAGTAGCGTTGCTGCACTATTAGTTAACACCTCCTCCACAGTTGGATAGAATTTTCCATATGATAGAGTTTGAATAGTTTCAAACCATAGGTTTAAATAAAAAATTAAAATATATAATATACAATGATTTGTAATATATATATATAATCTATTGATCAAATAATTCGAACCTTAGGACTGTAATAAAATCCAACCTGTCATGCCATGGGGGGTACGTGGCATGCCACGTGGCCCTTCCCCATTGGCTGTAATTTCCACCTTATAAAATAAATCCCAAGATAATAAAATTATACTTAAACTTAGGGTAAAAAAAATTCACTTCCTAGTCATTAATGGCGAATCTGGTCGTGCCACTTGGCACAGTGTCATCGGTTGTTTCTGGAGGTTATTCCCTATCATGCTGATTGTACCTACCACATCATCCTTTTACCTGTTCTGCTTCTTTTTTTCCTACTTTGGAAAATGAACTGAAGACAATAACTCACTCATACGAACTTGGATTTCGATGAAATGAGTTGCGCCAGAATCTTGGCAATGAAATCCATCTGCTCTTTCAGGTTCAAAGAAATTTTGAGCACTTTAATTTTTTAGCTAAAACTTGAGCCTTAGATCAATTAATTTGAATCATTCATTACAAAATTTTGTTTTATAGTTTTATTGGTTTCTCCCTGAAATTTGAAGAATTATGGGTGATTGATTGTGAAAGAGACTTTGTATGTTTATTTGAGTAGTTAAGTGAACTGAAATTTTGATTTAATTTCTGCAATTGAATCGATTCAAAGTTAAATTTTCATTTTGTGAAAAAAAATGTTATTGGAATTTGATTTTTTTCATTTCTGTTGAAAATCAAAGAGCCTCTCACTCTCTCATAACTAGGAATTCATTGAAAGGAAAAATTACAATTTCATATTTGACTACATTAGATTATTTTGAGTTGGTATAAATATCATTAGTTTCACATCCATAACCCTATGATTAAGTAACAACCTAATAACAAAAAGTTAATTAAAATTAATGAAGAAATTTTTACATTTTTAGGGCTCATTCCACCAACATAGATCATGTTAGTGCTTTGGAATAGGGAAGTGAGTAAACTTTCCAAAGCTATAAACAAATAGTAGAATCTTGTGGTATGGAGTAAATCTAGTTATTACAATTTTGTTCTAGGAAACTCCTCTTACACAGTTGTCAAGAATGAGGTCATATCAAACCCAGTGAAGTAATCATACCTGCTTCATTGGTTACGGTAGAAGATTTTCACGCATTACAAATAATGCCGAAAGGTACCTGGGGTCACTTGGAAGTAAACATTGAATTTACCATGTCGAGGAGCTTTCAAGGGGATTGAGATTTGTTACTTTGCCCTTGCGTGTATGTCATATCTGCAGCTGTCCCCCTAGGTTGAATTTTTATATTTGGTAACATTAGTGACCATAATATTATCGCTTTTTCCCAAGGTGACAGTAGAGGGAAGGTCTCTACTATACCTAGAATAGATGTTGACTAGACTCACTTGGAATTTTTGTAGGGTAATCTTCGCTCGAGATGGAATAAGTGGAGTTACTTGCTCTAGATTTTTTCATTAAGCAGGTTTTCATGGTAACTATTTCCATCTTCTTTATCTATATATTTTCACATTGATTTTTGTGACGTTGGATTTCATTAGCAACTAGTGATTTCACTGTGAAAAGATTTTTTATGTGGTTTGACTCCTATATTTGTTAGGGCATGTTACATTATTTTTTTTTACTTTTTAAAGGATTTAGGTGTGATTTCTTGATATTTTGTGAGTTCTTAATTAAAAATTCAATATGGTTCATATACCAAGACATTCACAGAGAATGCAGGGTAAACCCCCTAAGTATACACCGAGTCAATTAGAGAAAATTTAGGTCGAAAGTTCAAAATAAACAGGATCTGGGTCTTGATATCAACCTAAAAGGTCTATCATGGTACATTATGAAACTGAAGTGAATCAACCTCAAGTATTTAAAAAAAATTTAGTACAAACTAAACAAGTAATTACTGAAACTATTAGATCAAAATTTGATACTGGTGAAGTCTTAGAAACACATTTAACTGAGCCAAAATTTTCTAAACCTGAGTCTGATTTTTCAGAACCCGAGTATCCTTTGAAGGTTATAGCCCCTACTCCTACTCCACATTCACCCAAAGTAAAACTTATTATTACCAAGAATATACCTCCTGATCTCATTAGCAACGAAGATATTACTGCAGATAATGAAGAAGAAAATCCAAGTAGTCCATTTTTTACCGGTGAACAAACCCTTCCTCTAGACCTTCCTGTTTCTCCTTTTCAACCGGATCTTTGATACCTTACACCTTTTGAATTTTTACATCAATATGCTCTAGGTCATCCATGTCATTGCATTCCTTTTTACTCTTTACCTAGAGTTAATATGTCATAAATGAGTTTTGGAAGTATGTCTACTGATACATCCATGTTTTCAACTTCTATAGAAGCATTTTTATATGGTGATCCGTCAGTTCCTCCTAGATATCAGTCACTTTCTGGGAGTTTTTCAAGAGCTTCTCTTTCTCCTCAATTTTCTTTGTCAACTGGTTTATCAACTTCTATTTCCCAATTTTTGACATCAGACCAATACATTCATATGGTTTCCAGTAGTGTAGGTAATTATCCTTAAGTTAATCCAAAATGTGGTTATAATCTTCCTGGGGCCAACCATCTCCGTGTGGAGGGAAGATTTTTGTTGGTTCATATCCTATGGTTGTAGGACAACCTTTAACCAGAAACTATAAAAGCTATGGTCATATGCCTCAATCTGGTTTAGGTCAACCTGTCATGTCACAACCCTTAGCATGAACTCCTTATCCAGGGATGAATACCATTTGGAACCCTTCGTTTTCTCAACATCCTTTTCAATGTGCTCCATGGATACCAATTTACCAACTTTCTCAACCTACTAGACAACTTGTTCTAATTCAAGTCCAAAAACATGCTCAGGGGATTCCTCGAGACAATCCACAAATATATGTTCAGCAACAAAGTCAACAGCCTGGTCAGAGTAGTCCACATAATCCTATCCAATATGTTGTGCAAACATCAGTTCAGCAACCAAGTACACCTCAAATGCCCATCCTGAGAGTACCTCAATCTTCTGTTCCAATTTCCCCTCAATTATTGGTGCAACCTATTACACAGGATATTCATCAGACATTTGTTTATCAAGAAAGACCTATAATCTAGTCTAGACCTCAAATACATTTGAGACAACATGGTATGGGAACTCTACAAACATCATATTAAGGCCAACCTTTTTAGGTCTAGTTCTTTCAAGGTCAAACTTTTCAAGGTCGAACTTATCACAGTCAGTTATTTCAAGGAAAACCTTTACAAAGCCAAAATTTTCAGGGGTAATATTACCTGGGACATATGGGACAAAATTCATCATTCAAGAGTCATCCATACCCTGGTCATACATTTCAAGTTCCGTCTCAACCGTAGTTTGGTATGGCTAACCATAGTTATCCTGGAGGAATGAAAATCCCAACCACTCAAGCTATCTTAGGATATCCTGGATATTCTCCTCCATGTAATAGAATTATCTTGCAGGGTTATCAGTTTCCACAAAAAGATATCAACTAGTAGTTACCGTTTATTGCAAATTTGGATTTAATGGATTTGTCTCGGCTAATAAATGATCGAATTTACTATTTCCCAGTTTGGCTGACAATTCCCACAAAGTTTCCCAGTGACATTCTGAAATTTGAAGGAAAATCAGGAGAGGACCCTTCAAACCATGTCATGACGTATCATCTTTGGTGCGCATCAAATTCATTAATCAATGATTCCATTTGATTACAAAGTTTTCAAAAAACCTTAACCGGTTCACCTAAAAAATGGTACATTGAAGTACCGCGAGCTTCTTTTCACAACTACAATGACCTAGCTATTTATTTCTTGACAAATTTTTAGTAACCAATCTGTTATGATACTGGTACCGAAATTTGGACATGTTTAAAATAGAATTCATCCACCTATATTTCTAATCATATCCACGAATGGAGATGTAGACATTGTTTGTTTAAATTTTTCATTCCATATGATATTTTGGCTTAGTGGTTTACGAAATATTTACTTCCAATCATCACTAAAGATGTTTCCAAGGAAGGTGTTGTAAGTTAAGAAAAAGTTATTTATCGTGCCCAATATCTAGATCGTGTTGACACACAGTCTGGAACTTTGTATGAAGAAATTCTAGATTTTCCTCACCCTATTCAAATAACCACAACTCCTTCCAGCCCTCACGTTGATGACCATGTAATCGGTTTTGTTAACCAATCTAAGAGTAAGAAGAAAAATTCCAAATATAATACTCTGATTATAACTTTACCAAATTCACCTAAAGGAAATACTTCTCCAGAAAATACTTATGAGATTAATGTTGTAGATTCATATAACAGAATACTTTCGAAGGCCAAAATGTCACTCTTGTGATACATAGGCATCCCAAGAGTGACACTTTGAGGTGGGGAAAAGCATCATTTCCTGTCCCATCACAATTCCAACAAGTAACTGTCAGTAGAGCAGCACTATTTCTGATGTTTCCAAGCAGTCGTCTCTCTTCCAACATTGCCAACTATTCGTTGCTCTTTCGACATTGCCAAATTTTTGTCGCTCTTCTGAAATTTCGAGGTGGTCGTCGCTCTTCCGATGATTCCATATGTTCATCGTTCTTCCAACATTGGTAAGCATTTGTCACTCTTCCGACAGATCCATAAGTTCGTCACTCTACCAATGTTGTGAGGTAGTCGTCGCTTTTCTGATGGTTCCATATGGTCGTCGCAACTCCGACATGGGGAAGTGTTGGTCTGTCTTCCAACTATTGTAAATAGTGCCACTTCTGACGCTTCACAGCCTCGCAATTCCAATGCATATTCTGAAAATGAATAGTACCACTTCTGATTCTTAATAGCATTGATTTTCCAATGATTCACAGACCACAACCCACGTTTCTTAATGTCACAATTCTGATGATGCATGGCATCACTATTTCAAAGCTTCATTGAGGTAGAACAAAAAAAGCAATCATGGTGGAGGTGTATTCTCGTTTTGGTGTGCATGGTTAGATTGTGTACAATAAAGTTCTGGGAAGTTCAAGCTTTTTGTTTCATTGCTTATGGAACTATAAAAATATATATACAAAGATACTGGTGCATAAATATATTGAGGCCTTTTGATCGTTGTCTACTGACTCAAAGCTATAATATATGGCCCATATTCTGATATGCTTAGTCGTGGACATTTTATGCCGTGGGATGAATTGTGAAGTTGATTTGAATCAAATTTTTAATGTCATTAGTGCATATGTAGTGGAATGAATTAGTGCACATAAATGGTGTTGATCAGGTCTTATTCTACTGACACAATTTGTTGTAGTGTTCAATGGTGCAATCTAGTCCAACTCTCAGTTCATCATGTGAGTTTTAAGCATCGTTGTTGTTCTGGTTCTAGGATTCAGTCATCACACTTCATAGGTTGACATTATGAAAGGAATCATATTTGTAGGAATCGAAAAAAAAATCATGAGGGAGCTTTCGTGTCATTGAAATCAACCATGGCCAGCATACCAACATGCTCATCTATGGTCACGCTCTCACACACATTAATCATGAACAAAAAAAACTGTTTTTTGTTCAACCAAGTCAGCCCCCTACTAATGAAGGACGAAGAATCTCATTTCTGTATGAGTAATCTAATCCCAAAACTAGAAACTTCTTTGATTTGCCTTAAATTCAAACTACAAGCTTATCTTCCCAATGGGTATTCAAATGCTCTGCATCTGCCTCTGAAAAAGACCTAGTTTTGCTTAGGAAAAACTAGGTTTAAGAGGTATGATAGTATGAAAGCCTCTTTTATACAACTTTTGATCTTAAACTAGTAAGGCTCATGACTCAAATTTAGCTCTACACTTTTAGGTGCACCTATCCGCTCCATCAAGAGCATCCACACAATAATAAAGAATAGTCTTGCTGACCCATCACATGTTACAAATCATATTTTTGTTTGACCATAGGAGACAAGTCAAATACTAGAAAGAAAGACCTAATAAAAGTAATCTAATGGCCATATCATTGGGCTTTATTTTCTTGTAGGTACTACAGTTTATGGATGTTTGTACATTGGTGACAAAATTTTAAGAGAAAAGGTGTTAGTATTTGGTAATTAAGTTTCACATCACATTAATAATGAGATATAAGATATAACATGTAATTAAAATGCTAGCAACCAAAAAAAGTTCCTTTTTAAGGTCTCTATACACCATGCATTTGTTGCATTTATAATATGGAATTGGAGTCGTTTATTTGAATGTTGGGTTTGGAGGCTGTTGAGAACACATGCAGCAATATGGGAAGAAGTCAGGACACTTTAAGAGTGTTCACACATCAAGCAAGGGACACAAGATATCTAGTTGTGGAAGGATTAGCCGTTGATGCTGAGGACACACATATGCATAGAAGAGTGCGAGTGGGAAAATACACTTGGAAGAGCCATGAAAAGCAGATGGAGAGATACACAGACATACAAAATATTAACAGTTATAGGGGAAGACTCCATAATAAAAAAATTTCAAAACATAACAATGTCATGAGGGAGATTTATATTTTGCAAAGTTTAGGTTTAAAACAAACTTGAGAGAGCCATAACATACACAAGGTAACATATGGGTGATTTATATTGATGCATTCCCATACACAGTGATCACAAATCAGTAGTAAACATTTATTTTTATGTTGGCCTGATAGATAAGTGATTAAATGTATTTTGAACAGTTGAAATTTAGCAAGGAACGTAGCAGATGAATGTTGGAAAGGAACACATCAATGTCGTACGGGAAAGGAAGATAGGCCAAGAAGGAGAATTACTTGTAGCTTTAGATCACACTGAGACAGTTAGCAATAAGCAGATAACATAATTGAAATTTTCATTTGGGGCATGTGCAACAAATAACAGACATGATATGGTTCCTATTCTAATGGGTGAGTCAAAAACTCTTGACTACACTCAAATTGCATTGCAATTAAAACCAATAATATGCCTAATGTGATCATCCTAGCCTATATTAATTTCCTCTTTATGGATTCAACGAAATAAGGAAAATAGGAAAATACACACAGAACCTTCATCCACAAAACAACAATATTTTCAAAGACAACAACTATGAGGAAAAAACTCCACTTTGTTCTTTAGTCTGAAATTTTCACGCAATATTGCACAAACTTTTGGATTCCACACGCCTTCATTCAAACGAGGTAGATTTTATTCATTTTAAATAGACCAGTGACCTAAACTATGGAATAAGCCAATGACCTTGGTTTATGGATGTGTTCAATTCTTTGAATTTTCCCAATGTTTAGATGAGAATGATGCATGGAAAGTGCCCAAGACTTCAAAGTGGTGCAACACTTTAAAGAGTTCAATGTCTTCATCTTCTTAGGGTGGATACCATGCTTCTCTTATAAGGAAACTAGCAGGCATTAAATCAAATGATATTGCATCCATAACCACAAAGTAACAAGTTAGGAGGATCAGCTTCGCCCTCCTTGTGGCAATGTCTGACTACCTAAACCATGAAACAGATACAGCTACAGATATCAATCCACCATATTATTGAAATTCCAAGGCCTGGATATGATGGGAAATGCCATATACAAAAAGTATAGTAGTATTTTTTAATTTTAAAACAATTCAAAGTTAAAAATCAAAACCGTTCAGAGATCACAACATTAGAAATAAAATCATTAGATAATTTATAAATCTGAAGACTGAAATAATGATGCATCATGCTTTAGAGAAAGGATAATTGTCAATTCAAAATTAAGTGTCTCATTAATGATTACTCAATTGATATGATGATGTAGAGTAGGTCTAACTACATATACAGAAATGGGTCTACATCTGAATATTTCAACCTTTCATCTTCCTCAAAATTTTCCTTAAAATCTAAAATATCCCAACTAGTTATGATGATAAATGATACGTACAATATTTGAGAACAAACCATAGTCTAAGTACCATGTTTTTGTAAGGGGAGTCTTCACCTAGAATTGGGTGGTAAATTAATACCGTACACTTTTCAAAAAAATGTTTTAGTCTATGTATCATATTGTTCTAAGGAACCTTCACTTGCAGGTGAATGGGATTGAACTAATTAAATTATTAATGACACAACCATCCTTTTTACACAAATAAAATTTAAAACTAAGTATATAATATATATTTTTATCTATATAATGTTTGAAAGCTTTCCCAGAGGTTTCCCGCTAGAATTATAAAAATTGAAAACTAAAATTTGAAAAGTATCAAACCTTTCTTACTAGCATTATCATGTGTTATACAAGCTATACGCTACAGGTGATTGATAAGTTACCAATGTAGATATACAACCTAGAAATTAATAATATGTAATCTAAATAAAAGTCTAATTATAATATTTGATAGGGTCTCAAACAAGTGCTTGGGATTCATCTTGTGAGAGCTAGCTGGCATAGGATCCCTTTCAGCAACATGGAATCTGTTTCCAGGTTTGAAGGCTCCAATTATGTGGTGGATCCTATGTAGATTTGGGTGGATCCATATCCATATTTGAAGACCTGGAAACAAATCTAACTACCTCATTCTAAATAAAATAATTTGAAGGGCCAACCTCAATCAACAAAATAGACCTGCAAAATATGAATACAAAGTTTAGAGGCCACAAAATAATCTATAAATGGCTCCAATGAAGGAAAATAAATTGTCGTAAATGGCAGGGTAGGTCAAAAATTAGATTGTTTCCATAAGAACTATAGATTGTGTTTCAAGTGAGTTAATCAAAATAAAGACAAGGATAGAGTTGGAGATCCATCAAGTAGGATCAAGCTAACAACGAGATGTAGATTGCAAACTGAGACAAAGGAAGGAATTTCATGCAGCACCCAAAGTCACAAACATAATAATTTCTATTCATTTTGAGCCTTGTAATATATAAAATATTTCTTAAAAAGAATCAACATAGCAAAATCGAACACCTTCTAGTGGTGGATTTTTCGCAAATCAGGTTCTCCAACGTAAATTTGTGTCATGTAGTTTGTTGCTTGAATGTGTAGTTAATTCTAATTTATGTTATTTCCTTTTCTGCAATTATAATGTAGATGTAGATTTTCCATTTAAAAAAATATAATAACACAAAGCAATAAAATTGAAATACATTGTGATGAATTGTTTAATGAGATACCTACTACAAATTACATAGCACAATGGTATCAAAGCCTATGTTTCTAAAGGCTATAAGGGATCATTCTGAGTTGAATGCTTACAACATTGAAGAAAATACACCTTAGTTTTGAAGAAAGAAGCAGTCTCAAGATCAAGCTCTAGCATAGAATCAAGATACCAATGAGATGGAAACAAACTATAAAATCTATATGCATCTCACACGTCCATAGGGATGTCAAAGATAAATAAGAACATCAACACCTTAGTTCCAATAAGATACATCATGTATCAAGTTCAAAGGAGCAATAAGTTCAATATGAGGAGAAACCCAAGCAGAAGTATCAAATCATGAGTCAAGTTCAAAGGAGTAAGAAGTTCAACATGTAGAGAGGCCCAAGCATAAGTACCAAATATAGACAAAGAAGAATGTAGAAAAATTAGGCACCTTTCAAAGTGGAGGGGTGAAGATAGACATCAAGCCATATGCATGTAAGATTGATTCCATCAAATTAAATCACTAGTTACAACAAATTGAAGTTTATTTCAATTCCAATGGAGTGACAAAGACAAGAATTCCCTTTGCTCGAATAAATTTGGAAGGTCATGCTTTGACATGGTGAGAGAATGCCATTGTCACTCAAAGAATTGAATCTGAACCACAGGTGGCTAACTGGTAAATGTTAAAGGACCCCTTATGAAGTCAAAATTCTATGCCATTGGATATGAGGAGGAATAGGAGAATAGCTGATTATACTTCAGGTAACGGCAAGGGCGAAATATTCAAGTCCATGAACCATTATTTTTTTAGCTTTATTCCAGTCATCTTTACAGTAGTCACAAATTTCATAGCCCATATATTCTTCAAGTTCTTCCTTCATGGAAAATCAAGCATGGCCAATTCCTGGGAACGTTCCATTTGCTCCAAGAAAATTCTTCTTACCCAATCTGTTTTCCTTTACTGTAATACTAAAATTTTTGGACTTAAACTATTACCAATACTAAACTCAAGCTAATAGTGCTTGAAAAAATGATTGAATCTGGTGTTGTAATGATGTAGAAATTTGGAAGACAGTTACACACACTTTTTCTGCTTCAACTTGATAAGTTATTTCATCCAAAATGGCATTGACATAATGAAGAGAAATGAGCCAATGCATGTACAACTATGGAACCTCCTTCTATTCAGGCTACAAAAGGATAGACCAATGGGATTTTCTCGTCAAATTCCCCGCCTTTGAGAACTTTATTTTCAGGGGATATAAGAGACAATGAGATGGAGACTAATGGATTTTTCCTCTTGAGCATCCTCCTATGAGAAATTTTTTTGGTAGACTAATGGATATTTGAATTCATTCCCACTTCTAGTAACTTTTTTAAAGGTGATTAATAAAATTCCCAAATTAAAATAGTCCCCAAATCAAACCAAATAAACTGATATGATAGAAACTGTGTATGCTGCTAATGGAGACATCCCAAGCCTTGTGTTGGTGCCTCAAAGGCAAAGAGCTATGTTTAATCTAGGACCTTTACCAGATCAAAATGAACATAACTAAATCAGTCAAAAAGGCAGCTAGACTATAGTGATAAGATGAGAAACAAGGCTCTATCATTGGTGTTTTCCATTGAGCATAGTGTGTTAATGGTGTCAATGGGTAAGAAGTATCACTCTAAAGTCCCATATTGGCATGCATGTGTGCCTTCATTCATGTCATCATCACAAAAAAAACTTCAGGATTCAAAACCCTCTGCGATATGCTGCCAATGTTGATGGGAATGAGACACAGTGACAACCCCTTAGTCATGTAACTATAACATTTTTTGTCATTGATACAATTTAGCTAAATTTATGCAATAGAGAAAAATTTCCCCTAGAAGTATCTTTGAGAGTATAAAGGTTGGATGGAATGATGCAAAGGAGTGCGCCATGTTAAAATTTTTCAAGTTCCATTGCTGTATGCAGATAAATCAATGAATCATAAATATGATTAGCCACCAAATTGGCATCGATTCAAATTAGGAAATAAAATAATATGGAGATTATGTGGTCATGGTATTATCAACTAGAAAATATAAATGAAGGATTAGAGTGCAAGACCGGTTCCAAAAAAATCCAAATCCAAGCTGAGAGTATATGGCACACAAATCTAGTGTGTGTGCCTTTGTTATAATCATAAATAGAGAGAGAAACCAGAGCCAATGTCATTCTTCATTCTTCTTAAATATATGTATTGATTCGTAACAATGAAGTTTCTTGCTATGTAATGTCAATGCTTGCACCAAGGTATAATGCCAAGTTGTTACCGCGCTTGTGCCTCCCTTGTAGTAATTAGGATATTATCATCCTGCTCAAATATTGCAACATAAAAAGGGCATAAAACATATACTCTCTCTATTTAAGATACAAGCTCAATAAAAATATTATAGATGTACTCACTCTAGTATACACTCACTATAAGTATTCTCACACTCATTCTAGTATGAAGAAGAGGACATCACTCTAAAAAATAAACGATGTGAAAAAACTCAGTGGAAACCTTAGAGAGAAGGTCTAAAAGTAAAAATTATGACAGAAGAATGATTTTCCTTATTTCTAATCATTTGAAGATCATCTCCATGAGTTATTACGCTATGCGAAGTTTTTAAGGCTACCTAAAAACAATATCAGTGGTATTTTCTACATGATTCGAGCTCATATGATACAATTTTCTTCACATAAGGACCTGTGGCCATCCTCAATATAGAAGATGAAGAACATATTCCAACATCCATAGCAACCAACACCAAATTTTGTTATTCTAAGAGGTCAATCAACAAATAGAGACAAATTTCATTTTTTCTTTGATATCTTGGAAGTTGAGTTTGACAATTTCAAAGGGTATTCAGAAGCCAAGAAATTAAACGTTGACCCTTGGGATCCTTCCAGTGAGGAAAAAATCAATGTAAAAGTAAAAAATTAGTTCTTACATTGTAGATTTTTTGACCCTTCTATGTATGATTATGAAGATCTTTGCAATGAGGAAGAGTATCTGGACAACCTGTTCTTAAATCTGCATCCTCAATATTATAGGGCATGAATAGACTCTCATGCATCAGTTGATGAAGAGGAAGTGAGGTCATAAAAGTATAATCTAATAGTATTATTGTTCATAAAAATTGGCTATAAAATTGTGGTAATATTGAAATTTGAAAAATTTTCTAACAACCTAATTATTACAATACATCAGCCAAGTAGCAAGCTTTTTCATATGTTCGGCGAAAATACATTAGCCAACTAGCAGTATTTTAATATGTTTGATGGACTCTTGGTGTTATGATAAGAACAACCTATTTTCTCAGGTCAAGAAAGAGATTTTATGGGATATCTTGATATTTTAAAAAATATATTTTTTAAAACAATTCCATGAAACCATTCTAACAAAGCTCGGGCAGTATAAATCTAAAGACACATAATAAAATCTATAAATAGGAAAGTGATTTTTAATGCCATCATATATAATCACTTACATTTCCATGTAGAGCATCAAACAAGAGACCACATCATCACTAACTTTAAAGCTTAAGAAAAGAACAATTTTATATGAAATGAGGCAACATACCTGGAAAGTTAAAGGACTAGTGTGCTTAGTGACCAAAAAATTGGTCAAATTGAAAAAATATGTTAGGGCCAAAATGAAAAGAAGATAGTATATGATTTCCACATCCTCCCTTGTAAGTGTGATAGTTATCCCAAGCACATTAGGTTCCATTAGCAATGTTGCAAGTAGTAGAAGTACTACTGCAATGGGATCCATATAAAGAAGAGAAGCATGCCAGCCAAGGGTAGGTCCTACCTTTGGTTCCTTATTTATATTTTCAACAATGTATCAAAGTTATGGTTGTGCCCAAGAATTCCCTATCCTTAGATTTGGATGGCTTACGTGGAAGCAGAGTGGGTATTATAATTAAAGTGTCAGAGAAGGTTTGGTAGATACTTCTGTGAAGACTTCAGAAACATGGTACATACAGAGGTGTCTTGTAAAAGCTATGGAGGATATCATGGTTAAATATGAAAGGACTGTCAGGAACTCACTTGGTGATGTCATTAAATTTCTATATGGTAAATATGGCATGGATGTTGTTTGGATTGAGTCACGGAACCTTGATTCTCTAAAGATGAAAAATAAGGATTTTGAAAATGCTTATAAATATGAACTTGATCAAGAAAATTGGAATCCTAGTTATATGTTACCAGAACATGTGGAAGATTTGAAAACAATCCGGGAGTTCCAAAATTCTTTTCATGCGGAAATGAAAAAATGGAGTCAGATAGATGAAAAATAGGTACGAATATTGTAACCATTGGACATAACGTGTGGCCTCTGCCTTTAAATCTTAAGAGGATCATTTCGAACAACCAAAAGAAATTCAAAATTGATATGAGAAAACCATAAAATATGCATCCCATGGAGATTGTAGAAGAAATTGATAGGCTTTAGGAAATACTTAAGGTTGTTCCTGATGATGACCCTATGAGTATTGAAGCACAGAATAATGCCACTCTGTTTTTTAACATTTTTCTTCGAAGTAAATTTGCTAGTATGTGTGTGCCGAAGGAGTACCACCTTACAATGGAAGCTTTAGAATGGGTAATTGGTGAGATAGAATCTGGTTTTATGCAGTCCTTATTTGCTCTAGGTGAGTTGATTGGTTGTGTTGTAGCGAAATCCATTGGTGAACCAACTACTCAGATAACACTGAATACTTTCCATTATGTTGGTATTAGTGCGAAAAATTACTCTCGGTGTCCCTAGGCTGATGGCAATCATAAATGTGGAAAAGAATATTAAAACGCCATCACTCTCCATGTACCTAAAACCTAAGGTTAACACGACAAAGGAATGGGCCAAAAATGTGTAGTGTGCTTTAGAGTACACAACCTTGAGAAGTCTTACAAAGGCTACTGAAGTGTGGTATGATCCAAATCCAATGAGTACTATCATTGAGGAGGATTTTGACTTTGTCAAATCTTGTTATGAAATGAGAGATGAGGATATTGCACCAGAAACAATATCTCTATGGTTGCTCCATAAAGAATTGAACAGAGAGATGATGGTTGATAAAACATTGAGAATGGCAGACATTATGGAAAAGATTAGCCTTGAGTTTGATAATGATTTCAGATGCATTTTTAAAGATGATAATGCAAAAAAATATATTCTATGTTTACGTATTATCAATGAAGAAGGTCCTAAAGGAGACGTACAAAACGAAAATTCTAAAGATGATGTGTTTTTGAAAAGAAATGAAAGTAACATGCTTACATAAATGGCTCTCAGGGGAATTCCATATATCAATAAAGTGTTTATCAAGTTTTAAAAAATCAACAATTTTGACGAGAATTATGGATTCCGGACTAAGACAGAATGAATGCTAGACACAAAAGGTGTTAATATGTTAGTTGTGATGTGTCATGAAGATGTGGATGCTATTAAGACAATTAGTAATCACTTGATTGATGTTTTTGAAGTGCTTGGAATTGTTCTATGCGACACAATGACATATCGACATATTGAGGTCATTTGATGGCTATTACTTGACATGGTATCAATCGTAATGACATAGGACCAATGACGAGATGTTCATTTGAGGAGACTGTGGATATCGTTTTGGATGTTGTTGCATTCGCTGAAGAAGACCCTCCTAGTGGTGTCATAGAAAACATCATGCTTGGCCAATTGGATCCTATTGGTACAGGTAATTCTACCTTGTATTTGAATGAGAAGATGCTGCAGCAGGAAATTTCACTCCAGCTACCCAGCTATGTGGAAGGTTTAGACTTTGGAATGCCACCAACTCGGTCTCCTACTATAGGGACGCCATACCATGATGCCATGATGTCACCAGATTATTTTCTTAGTCCCGAACTAACATTTTATGGGGACGTGAATCTAGCATCATTCTTCCTACACATATTCTAACTAGAAAGAATGCATGCTGCCAAGTCAAAATATGATGTAAACCACCAAGATGGTGCTAAAACCTTACACGCTCTAAAATATTAAATTATGATTGTAACAATATACTATTTATTCACATGAAACTTCAATTCATGAACTGATATATTAATAGTATAAAAACAAAAACAAAATCAATGTTTAAAAGCATGTTCAAACTTACAATCAAATAGAGGAAAAAATGCGTAAAGAAAACCAGATCATATTCATGAACAAGCTTCATATTGAATTATGAAGTGTAAAGGAACTTACAATATGTGACACAATGAACCTGGTCAAGCGCACAAGCAAACATATCGTGGACATGACCATGGTTGACAAGTTGTATTGCTCACGATTCTAGAGGATTTGTACCTGCATTGCCAAGTCATTCAAAATCCATAATTATCTATACAATAAATATAAGTAATATTTGTAGTATTTTTTACTCTAATATGCATTCTTATGATAATGTTAGAACATATGTTGACAATGTCAAAACATACCTGAATAATCTCCTCTTCGTTTCAAGAATAATTTATTGGAGTCGCCTAAACTTGGAACAAGTCTTCCACGATTTGAAAGAGTAGCAACAAAGTCAACAATGATTTTTTTGCCGCTACATTGTATCGAGGGAGGTTTTCTCCAAGATTAAATCGCTCCAATAAATTATTCTCTACTAAACAGGGCCAACCACATGAAGGTGGAAGATCTTATGGCCCCTCCCCCCCACCCCCCACCCCCCTCACATCACTCTCAATTCCCCAATACCCAATCTATATTTCCTTTTTTATGAACATGAGTAAAAAAAAAAATATTCAATAACTAATTAAAAATCAATGCAACAAAAATTACGCAAGAAAACATTGAAATTTTATGGCATAAAAATAGTATGATAAATGATTTTTTATATAACGCAAAAAATTTTCCAAGTATGGTACATCATTCATCATCTATCTTATCATAAATCAATATTTTACATGATCAATTTTTTTCTTCTTCATATTTATAAAGCTCATAATTACATCATCAACATCATTGGTCTCTTCTTCTGTTTCGTGCCTTTCCTGCATAGCTGACCTAGTTGGGTGCTCAAGATGTCTGGTCTCATGCAGTGACAGGGCATCGCCTACAAAAACAAATAATATTAAATTTAAATTGTTGGTTTTTAAATATCAATGAAGTAGTTCAGTAATATTAATAAAAATAACTACAATGACATTATTTATCTAGTGCAATGGTTGTCATCATTAGAACCATTGCCCCATGTTCCTCTCTGGTGGTAGGATGCTCAAGTAAAACATTCTTTGTCGTTTAAAAAAAAAATGGTATAATTAGAAAAAATTACAAGTATAAATTAATTATTGTTGTAGGCCTCACAGATAGCAGCACTGTCGGCCTGGTCCCCATTGAAATAATCAGGTTGCACGTGAGGACCATGTTCTAGCAATATTTCACTCTCAACGCACTACTCTACAACTAGGTTATTTGGCTCGTTGAAAGTGTTTCTCCCCCGATTTAAAAAAAATTGTTAGACATTAGATTTATGGAATAAAAAAAACATATTGAAAGGTTAATGTTTTACCTTATCAGGCATTCTAGACCTTGGGACCTATCTCAAGCATTTACAACGTTCAACTATGGCTTGATAGTCGGAACGGAAAGTGATCTCTCTGTCTTCCTTTGTGGTTTCCGTTCCAAGGTCATCACCTTACATTGCATATGATTTTGTATTTTTAATGTTATTTGATGGGATTACAAAAATGTTGGAATGCGATGCAATTAATAAGATGTTTAACTACTTATGATTCTTGCAGCTAATTTCAAGTAGTCACCCTGGCCTAGCTTGTGTTGGCCTTGTTTTTCAATCCTAGCTTTAGTTTCCTTCAAGGTGTCAAGAAACCTATCATCAAAAGCTTGAATTCAGTTTTGTAGCACGCTTTTATTTTAGACATAGAGAAAATTAAAGCTATTGAATTAAAGTTGTAATTTACCTTGCCGGTCTAGTTAGCATTTTTCCTTCTTTCTTGGTATTTTTCTCTTTTCTGTCCTCGATGAGTGCTCTCCAATCCGTATCTGGAATTATGAGAGGTACCTCGTATCTAGAGTTATTTTTCAAATACATCCTATAAGTTTCCCACGTATATTTTAGATATTTTCCAACTGCCGGGGCGATTGTTGTTCTATCAAATGTGCCTGCCCAAAAAAGGCCTTGTAGATAATCTAGAAGTTCTTTTTTCAGGTTGGAATTCTGGGAATTCCACCTTGTGCATATGGTTGGACCAAAAATTACGAATTCCTATCTCTCTAATGCCTTATATAAATCATTGTTTCCTATATAGAAAAAGATATTATCATTAATTTAAAAATAATAATGATGATAAAATATGTTTTAGATAGAGTACATGAAACAGTTAAAATATTAAAAATTACATGGGAGTTGTACTTGCTTTATAAGAACACTTTCATTGTTCACCAAAAACATGCCTGGAATGGTCCCCGTGGAGGTGACACATGTAGCTCCAGGAAATGCAATCATAAATTTGGCCATATCATCCTCATCACTGCCACCACATTTAGCGGTTAGATGTGTGCATTCTTGGGGGTGCATTTATTGCCTGCTACCTAAAGGCATACGAGGTGTACAAGTGGGTTCCTCGGGAATCTCTTACCTTTGTGTCCCACTACCACCAAAACCGGGGAGAACGGGTTGCAGAAAATGCTACATACGAAACAATTTTTTTTTTAGTTTAGTTAATGTAAAAGTTATAAATCAACCTATCACAATTGATCTTATGCATAACAATAAAAATATCCTTTTGATTTTTTTTTTATTACCTCATATGTCTGAAGTTGGGTCATAACTTGTAATATCTTTTCTTCTAATTCAAGTATTTGAGGCACAATGAATACCAAATGCTCAAGTTCCTTTTTTGCACTTTGAATCTTTTTTCACAGCAAAACAGGTGGACTTGGGGATGAATAAAAATCTTCCTCGTTGCGGGAATCATGATGTGCACCATGGCCAAGCATCTACATATTTGAAAAAAATTAAAATTATTTCAATTATGTAAACAATTAAAATACCTGAAGATAGAGCAAGGTTGACACTTTACATGTTCTTCAACTGGCCCCTTTCCACGATCATCTTGCCACATTATAAAATAATAAGAACCATAAAATATCTATAAAAAAGAAAAATTGTTAAAGATAAAGAAACTAATCTGAAAGCGAAATTGTTATTTGTTTACATGTCCTAAGGTTGTTCCTGTGCCACAATCAGTCTGCACATTGCAATAAAATTATAAATATGAAAACTTGAAAACACAAAATGCAAACTGAAATAATTTCTAAATTTACCCTTCTAATACATAAACTTTGTGCATTAAAGAGTAAAACTTTACTATCAAATGACATTCAATTTTAATGAGAATAAACAGTAAATCGGGAGTATTAAGATCATATCAACATACAACACAGCAAGTTAGAGGCACATTTATAAGGAGGGGAAACCAATATGGCCACCCCTTGGATCCATGATGTATGATTCTTCATTATTCATTATATGGATTTTATTTGTATACATATAAAATTTTAAAATTTAAAAAGTTTACTAAAAATACTCTGAGAATTCTCACCCTCTCTCTTAATTTGATTAAGGAAGAATTAGCAAAAGGTATGTGACTTCATCATGTCATCTATCTTATCAGCATATTGGTAGCAACCCCAATAAGGGACACCTATATCAAACCACAAATTTTATACTAAATTGACAATTTTCTGCACAAATCATGCCCAATGTTACCATTTTCAGTGTTGTGTCGATGCTCAACTGGGGGATTTCAAAATCAAAACCTGTGAAACAAAAATAGTATATCAAATACATCAAAATAATTAGATTAAAATAAATGAGCATAAATCTGAGTAAAGATGTGAACTGATATGACTACGAAATCTTAAAAAACAACACAGGTAGATGAGAAAAAAAAGAGACGGGGAAAACAAAATAGGATCAAACTCTTTCTTCTGAAATATGATAGTTAGAACCTTACAACCTCACAAGAACAAGAGAGAAACAAACAAAATTATCACAATGTGCTATATAACCCTAGACAAACCAGGATTTCAGATATACTTTAACTCACAATTTACAAAGAAACCGAAAACATTTATCTTAGAAAAGGTTAGATTCATCTTCTAAAATGTATATAAGGAACACACTTCATCCCATTCTCACACATCGACTTCTCATATATGAGATAGGGATGTTGATATATGGCAAGGGCTTGAAGGCTTCCAGTGTAGGATGTAGGAGAAGAATGCGAAGGTCTAGAAAACATATATATAAGCTAGCATTGAGGAGTTTTAAGTCACAAGATCACAAGATGAGATGTTAAAATTTTTAGTTTGAGATGTGCATTTTAGATCAAGAAGGTCACAAGATCACAAGACGAGATGTCACAATTTTTAGCTTGATTTGTGCACTTTTAAAAAACTCAAGTGAGGCATCCTCATAGGAGTTATCGACTCGCATAACAAGGGCACACACCCCAAGAGGGTTAACTAAGCCTATATGTTAAGTTTGACTAGCTTGGCCTTAACCATGATCAGGTGCCTTGTTAAGGCACTCCTTGTTGTGAAGTCACCAATTCAATTCGTTGCCCTGATATGGATGATGTATTTGGACATGATCATGAACAGTTTAGTCCTACCCAGATTACAAAAAAAAAATGCATTTCAAACAAATTGCATTCAAAAGTTTTACATTAGACTTACTAGTTTGGGACTATGGGAATCAAATTTATGCAAAAACATTGAAACTATGTTGAGCTGCCAGCTAGCAAAAATTTCTACATGTCTACCCAAAGATCATAAGAACCCACTCTATATTGTCCCAAGTAATGTGAAGAGCATACACCTAATAAAAAGTAGCACCAACATCCTTTTCAGTGTCGATCAACTCCACAATGGTATCGTATGATCAACTCTAGATAAAAATTAATATACAGCCGTAGCTCCAAAACAAAGGCCAACATTCGATATAATTTTTTGCTTGAGGAGGGTGCTTAAGAAAAATGGAGAGAAAAAGAATGAACTTCAATTTTGAAGTGAAGTCCTATTTTTTCCTTTAGTCTATTTTATCGTTTAGTGTTGTTTCTCTTATTAGCACTGTTACGAAAGCACATATATTTAAAGGAGTTATTTGTTCAAAAAGCATAGCTTACTTCTTAAGTTGTGTAAGGGGTCATAAAGTTATGTTGAAAGTTCCTGATTAGGAATTCATTTTTATAAAATCGTCATTGTAGCTAGTTAGGACAATTTTCCCAACCTTAATCTCACCAAGGCCTTGATTAGTACAAGAGACCTCCCTTTTTTTAAAACCAAGTTAGCATTATGAGTGGAGGCATCATTGCTCGCATTTTACTTCAACCTCCATTCTATTAATCACCTATACATATAAATATAAAAAACTTCTTGATAAAAAGATGTCATGCTTTGTCAAACTGCATTAGCATTACGAGTAGAGGCATCATTGCTAGCCGTTTTCTTCAACCTTCGTTATGTTAATTACTTATACATCTAAATGTAAAATTGTGTTTGATAAATATGACTTCACACTTTGTAATCTCTTCTCTTGAATTTGGTTTTATGTGTTTTCATTTTCATTTGATTCAAGTTCACATTGTTGATCCATTTCATTGTCATCACTCTAAAATAATAGCCATAGAGAAAATCATTCTCAACACCATCTCAAAGGAATTATTTCAAGGTGACATTTGTGTCATTCAAGACTCTAACAATTTAAAGTTGGTGATCTACTGACTAAGATACCAATCCATTAAAATAGATTTTTCTTATGAATGTATTCATGCATAAAAAATTATAATTAACAAGCAATGGATTCCCATAATACATAATGATGTTATAGACATTAGCTTGTACAACATTCACATTAGCTTTTAAAACATGCATTTATTAAAAATGCATCCACATGGAACAAAATGAAATCCACATTCCAAAGCAAGAACATAAAAACCACAATCAATCACGCTACCTTGTTCCTGTAATTGCCATGAACTGTTGGACTTTGTCTCGGTGTTTTCTACCTAGCTTATGTTGTGAGGTAAAAAAGAAACGTGAGAAAACCCAATGAATAAGATCTTCAATTAAGAATTGTAGAATTTCACTTTTAATACAGAAAAAAAAAATTTAGCCGAAGTATACCTTAGTACCTTTACATTGTTGCATAATATTTTAGCCCATGATCAAAAGTGACTTTTTCTAGTTAGACAAACCAACTTACTAATGATATTTTTGTCCTAAGTGTACATATTAAGTGATCAAAGTTTGCTTGGGGTTGAATCTAAAAAATTAGTTCGCTGTTTTGGAGAGTGAAATGAAGAATGTGGGCATTTAATGTATAGTCTGGTATAATGGGTAGGCTAGGGTTTTAAATAGATTTTGAGTCCCATATAAAGGGTTTCACTCATATTGGAGGTATTGAGAGTTGAGTATGTGTTCATGGAGTTGAATTGATATTTTTTTTTTCTCTGTCATGTATAATTCTTTGAGTATGTCATGGTGTAGTACACACATGGACAAAAATGAAAGTCTCTCCTTGTAGAAAATTTGAGATATGGAAAGGGCATGTCACTGAGAGGAAGAACTGAGTCTTCTCTTGGCATTCAGGGCCCCACTATAAATCTACATGCCTTACGTGTGCATATGCTTTTTATCATTAGATTATTCTCATGCTAAAGAATGGATATTGAGAAGGTTTTTTATTGCAGTATGTTATTTATGTAATGAGTTATTTTAAAAGTGAAATGCTAAGGTAGAAAAATAACCATTAATATTATGGGGGACATCGCCAGAGAATTCACTAATATATCTTTGCGACCGATAGAAATCATACTATTAAGGATCAGGTATAGGTCATCCTAATTTTTTAACTCAATTAATTTTAGGAAGAATACCCAACGAAAATGGGACAAGAAAAAAGGAATTCCATTCGTAGATCTAAAGGACAGAGAAATTGGGAAGATATGTTCTGCATTTGCGAATAAAGTAGGACACCTTTATGAAAATATATCAGAAATTAGATAGATCAACTAAGGCACAAAGCAATAAGCGATAGGAAACCCTAAGTACAAAAGGATGTACCAACACAAGTATGAAATAGATAATGGGTGATAAAACTAACTAGGATGAGACTAGGACAAGAATTTTTTTTTTTGATAAGGGATAAGAGAATAATTGTTTATTTTTAAGTATAGGCAAATATATGGAGGAAAATAAACAAGTATGGATGAATA